>JAJTUV010000959.1:0-50000 GCA_021653895.1 Mastomys natalensis | reverse complement strand
CAGAAAAATCGAGAGAGCCAGAGAATGAAGAGGAGCACTGTCTTTGGGGAATAGCACGGTCTTAGCATTTTTGAACTCAAAGAGTTACAATTAGTAGTTTGGCTAGGATGATAGTCCTGTATAACACGGAGGAATGGATCTCCGTGAGTTCAAGGTCAGCCTGATCTATAGCAGCAAGTTCCAGGGCAGCTAGAGTTACACAGGGAGACCCTGTCTCAAAATAAATGAACAAACAAATAAATAACTTGGTCTACCATTAACTAAAGGAAACAGAAGCTCCTCTCTCATCATCCTGTCCACCTGACAAGTATTCTACCTCCCTTGCTAACCAACATGGAAGCTAAGGATGGCCTCTGGTTTTAGCCCTTCCCTGTCCCACCCCTGTGGAGCATTCCTGTCCCAGAACTAGAATGGATTGCTTTACATCCAGTGTATGGGAAAAATTGGGGCTCAGTAGTTGTTGCAGCTTTTGTGGTCTAACCAGACTTTGAGCAGTTCTGGTTAAGACCCCTCTGTCAGGGTCACAAGTTCAAGGCCATCACAAGGTGGCCTCTAATTCTGTCTCACCTCCCAGGTGCTGGGATTACAGGTTTGCACTTTTAGTTAGCTTATGTGGTGTTGGGGGAGAAACTCAGGGCCTAGAGAGAGGTTGGCAAGAACTCTACCGACTGGGCTATAGCTCTAGCCTCAAAACCATACCTAAAGAATTATGTTAGCCAGGCAGTGGTGGCGCACGTCTTTAATCCCAGCACTTGGGAGGCAGAGGCAGAGGCAGGTGGATTTCTGAGTTTGAGGCCAGCCTGGTCTACAGAGTGAGTTCCAGGACAGCCAGGGCTACATAGAGAAACCCTGTCTGGAAAAAACAAAACAAAACAAAAAAGAATTATATCTATATTCATGTGTCTGTGTGAATGTATGCTGTATGTGTGCAGGCATGGAATCCAGAAAAGGGATTGTGACCCCTGGAGCTGGAGTTACTGGAGGCTGTGAGTCGTCAGGTGCTGAGAATCACTCCTGACTTCTGGAAGAGTAACAAGCACACTGAGTACTGAGCCATGCTCTCCAAACCCTGAAAACCTAGTGGGGGTTTGGGTGGCGTCCCTGAAAATGCTGGCACTAGCAGAGAAACAAACCATGAGAGGCAAAAAGGAAACCCAGCCCAGCACGGTTTAGTTAGCCATGCTAGTCCAATGCTAGTCCAAATTTCTGGAGTTTGTCACCAGGTCATTTATTTTAAACATATTTTTAAGATATGTTTATGTGTGTGTATATATACACACACACACACATATATATCATGATCGAGGAGATATGTATATATATATATGAGTATATATGTAAGTACATTGTTGCTGTCTTCAGACACCAGAAGAGGGCATCAGATCCCATTACAGATAGTTGTGAGTCACCATGTGGTTGCTGGGAATTAAACTCATGACTTCTGGAAGAGCAGTCAGTGCTCTTAATCACTGAGCCATCTCTTCAGCCCTGTTTTAAACATATCTCTAAGTACAGTATAATTTTGGAAAAAGGTTTCCTGGTAACAATTATCTTAATGCTGGTGTACAATAAAACTTAAGGCATGACTAAATCAAAACTCTTGCAAAGTCCATATGACATCTCCCCTAAGGGGGCAGGGGTGGTTATTGACTGAAAAGTAATGTTCAAGATGAAGGTCTAGGGAGGAAGGATTTGGGATAAACACAATAGTCTTGGGGATTCGGGTGTGACTCATGCCTATAGATAGCAAAGAACACCAGGCTATTAAACAACAGTCACTCCCAGCCTTCTGGAAAACAGGCATAGACATCCTTCTGTTGAAGAGACAAGCCTTCATGCTCAACATTTCTGGTTTTCCTAGTGCTTATCTGTGAGCAGAAGGACCTTGCATGCTCTACAAAATCCTATTTATTTGTGTATTTATTCATTCATTCATTCCGTTAGTTTTCGAGGCAGCGTCTCACTCTGTATCCCTAGCTGATCTGGAACTCACTTTAGACTAAGCTGGGTCAAAGGGATGCACCAGCATCTGTGCTGGGATTAAAGGTGGGCACCACCACATCCTTCTCGGTAAAAATAAAACGCAAGAACAAGAAAACAAAACAAAAGCAAAGAACACAGTCGCTGGCGGCTTGACTGCTGGGGCACTTGATAGTATGTTCTATGACAGAGAAAGAATTAGAACGGGAAATCCCTATTTACACACATCACCCCGGGTAGGAAAGGAGCTGCGAAGGTGACTACACTGCCTCCGGCTGGCCAGTAGGAGGCAGCAGTAGGTCCCAGTAGGGCCCTAGGGTCACGTTTTTTCTGGGGTCAGGCCAGAACATGACTCTCCCAAGTAGAACCCTTTTGAGTCCCCAGATCCGAAGTAGAACATGTGGAGGACCTCTCCAACATTCTTCCTGGATGGAGCTGAGGCAGCAGGCACCCTAACAAAGCCGACTTTCCTATCCAATATGGCGTCTCCTGGCCGCTTTCCTTTACCCTTGGTGTACCAGCTTTTGCAAGGCCCTCTCAAGACAGTATGCTGGCCGTTCATGGCTCAAAATATTAAATTAATAAAATAAAACAATAATTTTAAAAAGGAGGCAGGATCTTAGTCTGGCAATGACCTTGCTCTCACTGGGTAGACCTGACACCCAGGATGCTGGCCTTGAACTCTCAAGCACAATCCTGCCCCAGCCTCCCAAGCTACTGGGACTACAGACGTGCGCCACCACGCCCGGCCGGCTGGTGGAGCTTGTAAAGTGTTCTTAAACTTCTGACCAGCGCCATAACAGGCGCCAGTTATGTCGTCACATGCCAATTGATTCCGGAATTGAGTTCTAGGCTGACCATGGCCTACATAGGGAGATTGAACACCGGATAGACACTAGCTTTGAAAGCCAAATAGGCACATGCCTTTAATCCCAGCACTTGGGAGGCAGAGGCAGGCAGATTTCTGAGTTCGAGGCCAGTCTGGTCTATAGAGTGAGTTCCACGACAGCCAGGGCTATACAGAGAAACCAGGTCTTAACCCCCGGCTCCCCCCCCCAAAAAAACCGAAAACAACAATAACAACAAAAACAAACAAAAAAGCCAGATGACTCTAGTTCTGTCCTTGGAGGACTCTAGTTCGATCCCAGGGATCCACATAGTGGTATAAGAGACCTACAAACAACCACAGACTCTGTAACACACCCCACCCCTCCCTGCAGGGGACACCCAACCTTAGTGGGCGATGAAATTTATCTCTTGAGTTCGGAGGCCAACCTGCTTAGTCTACATGGTGACTTCCAGGACAGCCAGGACAGCACTGTGGTAGTGAGTAAAATCCAGTCTCAAAATAAATAAGAAAAAAGTTTTGGTTTTGTTTTTGTTTTTAACTAAAAAGGGGGCCAGATGTAGTGATGCATGCCTTTAATTTCAGCAGTGAGGAGACTGAGGCAGGCAGATCGGATTTCTGTGAATTCAAGGCCAGCCTGATTTACAAAGCAAGTTCCAAGACAGCCAGGGCTGTTAAACAGAGAAACCCAGTTTGGGGGAAAAATTATAGATAGATAGATAGATAGATAGATAGATAGATAGATAGATAGATAGATAGATGGATAAATGCATAAATGCATAAATGGATAAATAGAAAAATAAAATTAATCTAAAAATTGGGGAGGGTGCAGCTGTTACACAAGGAAACTCTGACTCAGAAAAAAATTTAAGCAAACTAAAAAAATTAATCTAAAGAATTTTTTTGAGACAGAATTTCACTGGGGTCACGAGATGTTAGCGTTGGAATCTAAACTCAAGTCCTCTGGAAGAGCAGTAAGTGCTTTTACCTCCTGAACTATTTCCTCAGCCCTTAGGAGCCTTTCTTAGCTCTGTTTTCAGCTCCCAACATCTGACCTATTATAATCTTGACAAGATTTTACTGGATCTCCAAGGTACTAAGCTTGCTTTGAATCCTTTAATCCCAACACTCGCAGAGGCAGAGGCAGAGGCAGAGGCAGAGGCAGAGGCAGAGGCAGAGGCAGAGGCAGAGGCAGAGGCAGAGGCAGAGGCAGAGGCAGAGGCAGAGAGGCAGAGGCATCTGTGGGTTCAAGACCAGTTAAGTCTCCATAGTGAGTTCCAGGACAGCCAAAGCTACATAGTAAGATCCTGTCTTGAACAAACAACAAAAACACAGGGGAGAGAGAATACACATGAGGATATCTGTGTGGTGGCACCTTACATATATAAAGCAAGCATTGGCATTACTGAGTATGACAGTTCTTCTGAAGGGCCAGTCCACAGTGGTTCTGCAGCTGTCTCCTGCTGAGTCCCTGACTGGGAGCATTCTACCCCAGTTTGTACTCCCAGCTCTCAGTTCAAAATGGCACCTTCTCCACAAATCTCACTGATCTGACTGAATTTAAAGCAGAGTCATCTAGTCTCTCTTCATCACAAAGCCTGGTGTTAGTCCTCTCTCTCTCTCTCTCTCTCTCTCTCTCTCTCTCTCTCTGTTTTTTTTTTTTTTATTGGATATTTTATTTACATTCTCTCTGTGTGGTTTTGTGTGTGTGTGTGTGTGTGTGTGTGTTTGTTTTTATTTTTCCAAGAATGAATTTCTCGTGTAACCCCAGCTGTCCTGGGCTCTGTAGACCAGGCTAGTCTTGAACTCACAGAGATCTGCCTCCCTCTGCCTCCCCAGAGCTGGAACTAAAAGCATGGGCCAATAGCAGCCAAATACTCTTTATCTATTGGGCCATTTCTCTGGCCCCCAGCTATCAGGCTAATTTGTCTTATAATAGTTGTTGGTATTATGATTATTATTTGTGTGTGTGTGTGTGTGTGTGTGTGTGTACATTCTGAGACCAGAAGAGGGTGCTAGCTCTCTTAGAGTTGAAGTTGCAGGCATCTACAAGATGCTTGGCTTGTTATGTAAATTCTGGGATTGGAACTTTAGTCCTCATGATTGTGCAGCAAGCTACTCTTAGCCACTGAGCCATCTCTCTAGACCACTCTCCTTTGAGACAGGGTCTTACTATACAGCCTTGGGTAGCCTGGAGCTATGTAGATCAAGCTGACGTCAAATTCACCAGAGATCCATCTGTTTCTGACTTCTGTTTTCTGAGATTAAAGCTATGCGCATTACACCTGGAAATGAAAAATAAAATACATTTTTCTTTATTTTTTCCCCTTCATTTTTTTGCGGGGAGGGGGACCACAGGGGAGGAAGGCTGACATAGAAAGACTGGGAGGTGAGCAAGATCAGTGTGTATGATGTGAGATTCCCAAATAATTAACAAATAAAGATAGATAGATAGATAGATAGACAGACAGACAGACAGACAGATAGATATCTGGCTGGGCAGTGGTAGCATATATTTTATCTCAGCATTCTGAAGGCAGATCTTTGAGTTTGAGGCCAGCCTGATCTACAGAGGGAGTCTAGACAGCCAGGGCTACACAGAGAAACCCTATCTTGAAAAAAAACAAACAAAAAAGATTTATTGTTTTTTTTTTTCATGTGTGGATATCCTGTCTGTTTGTCTGTCTGTGTATGTATGTGCACTTAAGTGCAGTTGTCTGTGGAGGCCGACTGGAGAGGACAACATACCTTCTGAGCAGTCATGGAGCTATTAACCACTGAGCCCTTTATTAGGTCCCAACCTTGTCTCTCTTTTGATAAGCGAGATTATTATGGGTAGTTCTAGGGGGTGCTTTTGATGGGATTATACTCTGATACAGTAAAACCTAAAACTGGGAGCCACTAGGGTCGTTCAAGGAGTTTAGGACACTATTTTTTTTCTGCAAAGGGGCTTTGGTGAGATTCTTAGAATACAGAAGGTTTACAGTTGACAGAGGAGAAAGACATTAAGCAAATGGTTTTAGTTTAGTTTGGTTTTGAAAGGTTTCTTTATGTAGCCCCAGCCATCCTGGAACTCTATGTAGATCAAAGTGGCCTTGAACGCTCAGAGATCCACCTGCCTTTGCCTCCTGAGTGCTAGGAGTAAAAGCATGCGTCACTGTGCCTGGCTGGCGTTAAGCAGATGTTAATAAACTGGATTTCTTCATTCACAACCTGTGAGAGGCTTCAGTTAGACCATGAAGTAAGGGACTAGGACTACTCTGTCTTTGCAAGTCCTCATAATTTTTTCTAGTTCTTTTTGGGTTTTTGATTTTGGGGTTTGGGTCTTTTTGTTTTTGTTTTTTTGTTTGTTTGGTTGGCTGGGTTTTTTTTTTGTTTGTTTGTTTTTGTTTTTTGTGCCACCTTAAGACCACACTGTAGGAGAGTGCAGTGCTCAGACAATGATAGCTTATTATCTATTAAAAAAATGCCTAGGCCATATGCATGACCAGCACTACTTTGTTATGTGTACCTCTTGTCTTCTGTTTAAAATGAAAGTATGTTGCTGGGCAGTGGTGGTGCACGCCTTTAATCCCAGCACTTGGGAGGTAGAGGCAGGCAGGTTTCTGAGTTTGAGGTCAGCCTGGTCTACAGAGTTAGTTCCAGGACAGCCAGGGCTACACAGAGAAACTCTGTCCCGAAAAAACAAATAAAATGAAAGCATGTGAGGACCCTAAAACTGGACTTGGCAGGTGCTGGAATCTTCACTTGTTTGTCTTCCAATGTGGCCACATTGAATTCATCTTCCTTTTAACTATGCTTTTTTTCTTGACTCAGTGTCTTAATGACCAAACCTAGCTTGCTAGGGGTAACAGGTCTCACAGTATAATTGTCCTTATCAGAGGAAAGTTCCAGATGAAGGTGTCTTCTTACTTCTACCTGGAGGAGTAAGGAGAGAAGGCCACCAGAGGTGATGGGTCACCAGAACAGACCTTCTTATGGCTATCAATACTGTAACTGTGGGCTTTTCCACCCACGCTCCAGTTCCTGAATGACTTGGAGGTTTATAATCTATTAAAAAATGCCTAGGCCATATGCTAGGCCTATTCCCATAGCTTGTAACTTATATTAACCTGTTTATACTATTCTCTGTCTGCCACATGGCTAGTTACCTCTCCTGTTTCATGTGTCCAACTTCCTCTGAGTCTGGGCAGGGAGTCTCCATCTCCCAGAATCCCCCTCTCTTACTAGATATCCCACATCCTAATCCTGCCTCAGCTTATTGGCTATTAACCTTTTATTGACAGGTGATCCTTCCACACAGTACCCAAGAGATTATTTCTACAAGGACTGTGCCTGAAGATCTTGTGCTGGCTAATTATGTTTTTGTTTATTCCAACTTGACCACAAAACAAGGATCAACATCAAGGTCAAGGGTGGGGGGATCCTCAATTGAGAAAATGCTCCCATCACATTTGTCCATAGGCAAGCATGTGGGGCATTTTTTTTGATTGATGATTGGTTTATCTGGGCAGGTAGTCCTGGATTGTATAAGAAAGCAAGCTAAGCAAGCCACAAGGAGCAAGCCAGTAAGCAGCATTCCTCCAAGGCCTCTGCATCAGCTCCTGCCTCCAAGTTTCAGTCTTGAGTTCTTGCCCTGACTTCCTTTCATGAAATAAGCTGTAAAATGAAATTAACTCTTTCTTCTCCGAGTTGCTTTGGTCATGGTGTTTATCACAGCAATAGAGACCCAACTGGAAGAGAACCCGAGGGCCACAGTTGAATACACAGGGCCCTGGCAGACAGCCAGAGCTTGGGACCACCATCTCTACCCTGTTCCCCATAATAGGAAAAGAAAAAACCCGAAAGTTTGAGTCCACAGATCTGTAAGACATTTCTACTCCTCTCTCTGCAAAACAGTATAAAAGTTACCCTTTTATTATTTTGATTGTCTTTTAGATGTGCATTGGTGGTTTTGCCTGCATGTATGTCGGTGTGAGGGTGCCAGATGCCCTCCAACTGAACTTACAGACAGGTGTGAACTGCCATGTTGGAGTTGGGAATTGAACCTGGTCCTGTGGAAGAGCAGACAGTGCTTTTGACCACTGAGCCATCTCTCCCAGCCCCACAATTAAAAAACTTTAAAAACAATCCTGAGTTCTAAGTTTTTTCCCATACTTATTGCCCTTCAACTTTTTGTTTTGTTTTAGATAACTTTCACTCTGTAGCTCAGGCTAGCCTGCCTGGAAGTCAATACATGGTCTAGACTAGCGTCAGTGTACAGCAATCCTCTTGCCTCCTGCCTCAAGGGTTGGATTATATGTGCTTGCCACCAGACTTGATTCATTCAAGTTTGTTCTTTCTCTCTTTCTTTCTTCTTCCTTCCTTCCTTCCTTCCTTTCTTTCTTTTTTCTTTTCTTTTTTTTTTTTTTTTCGGGGGGGTTTTTGAGACAGGGTTTCTCTGTGTAGCTCAGGCTGTCCTGGAACTCACTCTGTAGACCAGGCTGGCCTCGAACTCAGAAATCCGCCTGCCTCTGCCTCCCAAGTGCTGGGATCAAAGGCGTGCGCCACCACCGCCCGGCTGATTTACTTATTTTTATTTATATGAGTACACGGTAGCTGTCTTCAGACACACCAGAAGAGGGCATCAGATCCCATTACAGATGGTTGTGAACCACCATGTGGTTGCTGGGAATTGAACTCAGGACCTCTGGAAGAGCAGTCAGTGCTCTTAACTGTTGAACCATCTCTCCAGCCCAACTACTTATTTTTAAAGATTTGTTTTGTTTTACGTGTGTTAGTTTTTGCCTGCAAGTATGTATCTGTATCATGTCTGTAGTACAGAAGGCTAGAAGAGGGCTTCTGATCTACTGCAATTGGAAATGCAGGTAATTGCAAGCCACTCTGAAGGTGCTAGGAACCAAACTCCATTCCTCTGTAAGAGCAGCAGATGTTCTTAAGTACCACGGAGCCATCACTTCAGCCCTCGTGCTAATCTTTTTACTTGAATTATCCTACTCAATGATTATGACCACTGTAATGGTTTGAATATGCTTAACCCAAGGAGTGGCATTATTTGGAGGTGTGGCGTTTTTTGGAGTAGGTATGTCACTGTGGGCATGGGCTTTAAGACCCTCATTCCTAGCCTCCTGGAACTCAGTCTTCTGCTAGCAGCCTTCAGATGATGATGTAGAACTCTCAGCTTCTCCTGTACCATGCCTGCCTGGATGCTGCCATGTTCCCACCTTGATAATGGACTGAACCTATGAACCTGTAAGCCAGTCCTAATTAAATGTTGTCCTCATAAAAGTTGCCTTGGTCATGGTGTCTGTTCATAACAGTAAAACCCTAACTAAGACAGCCACCCAGAGGTAGAGACAATTGTTTTCACTTGTATTCATACATTTTCCACATAAGGATTTATAGGACTCAGTAACTTGCCAGTAAGAAAGAAATAGAGCCCGTAGGCTGTGTGTGGTAGCACACAGTTTTAATCCTAGCAGCTGGAAACAAAGGCAGACAGATCTCTGTGAATTTAAGGCCAACCTGGTTTACATAACAAATTTCAGGTTAGCCAGAGCTACATAGGTGAGGTCCTGTCTTAGAAAAGAAAAAAGAATGCCGGGCGGTGGTGGCGCACGCCTTTAATCCCAGCACTTGGGAGGCAGAGGCAGGCGGATTTCTGAGTTCGAGGACAGCCTGGTCTACAGAGTGAGTTCCAGGACAGCCAGGGCTACACAGAGAAACCCTGTCTTGAAAAACCAAAAAAAAAAAAAAGTAAATATTTACAAAAATGAGTAGTTGTATTTTTTTTAAAACGGCATGGTGTTTGGCCTAGAGAATGGCTTAGACGATGTTGCTTTGTGGGGTGGGAGCAGCAAGAAGCAGAGTTCCAGTTCAGCCCTAGCGCTGTACTTGCAAGTTCTGAGTTGGTGCCCAACTTGGGCTATTCCAGACCCTATATCAAAACAGAAACAAAAATGAAGCAGTTTGCAATTACAGTAAGAACCATTAAAAAGTGTTTATTCAACAATTGTTCTCTCGGTCAAGTACGGGGCAATCTGAGTATCAAAGTGAATAATGAGGGTGGATTTAGTTTTTTGTTTCTTTGCTTGTTGTCTTGAGACAGGGTTTCTCTGTGCAAACCTGGCTATCCTGGAACTTACTCTGTAGACTGGGCTGGCCTCGATTTTCAGAGATCTGTTACCTGCCTCTGCCTCCCAAGTGCTGGGACTAGAGGTGTGCACCATCACCACCTGGTCCAATGATGGTCTTTTAGTGCCAGCACTTGGGAGACAGAAACACGAGATCTTCGTGAGTTCAGTATCAGCCCGGTTTATGTAGTGAGTGCCTGGAGAGTCAAGGTTTTACAGTAAGACCCTATTTTAAAGAAAAACCAAAACCAAAAGAGGATGAGGAAAGTGGGTCTGGTGATGCATGCCTAGATCCGGGCATCAGGGAAGCTGCGAAATTTGAGGCCAGCTGGGGTTACTAGAGAGTACAAGGCCAGTCTGGGCTACATAATAAGACTCTTGTCTCAAAAAAAACAAAACCAAACAAAAGCTTACAGTGTACCAAAGCCAAACAAAAGAGGACTGGATATCAGCAGCTACAGGCCATGTGACACCCTGAAAGAGTTCCTACTAATAAATGTATCAGAATCAGAGTATCTATTTACTTACTGATTGAGACAAGGTCTCATTATGCTTCCAGGATTTGACTGGAACTCTCTGTGTACCCCAGCCTGGCCTTGACTTGCTGTAATCCTCCTGTCTCAGCCTTTCAAAACCAACCAGAGAAAAAAGGGTAAGGGAAGTGGGCCTGGTGATGCATGCCTGTAATCCAGGCCCTGGGGAAGCTGAGCTCGGAGGCCAGCTGCGGTTACTAGAGAGGACAAGAGCCGGCTGCAACTCAACATTTGATAAGCATTCTTTATAGTAAATGATGCATATGAAGGTCATCAATGAATGACAAAAAACACAGAGTGAAAACAGCTGGAATGGGCTGGGTGTGTAGCTCAGTCTGTATGTGTGGAGGCCTGGGTTTGATTTCCAGCACTACACACAAGGTGTGGTGGAGTGCACTCCCAGCTCTTAGGGGAAGATCAGAAGTTTAGTATAAACTCACTACATAATGAGTTGGAGGCTAGCCTGGGGTATAGGAGACCCTATCTTAAAAAAAGTGGACATGAGAGAAGAAAAACAGCTCATCAGTTGAGAGCATTGGCTCCTTTTCCAGAGCATCCCAGGTTCAATTCCCATCACCCACACAGAGGCTTACAACTGTCTGCAATTCCAGTTCCAAGGTATCTGATACCCTCTTCTGGCCTCCTTTGGTACCAAGCATGTACATGGTGCCAACATACATAAGGCAAAACACCCATACACATAAAATAAAAATTTAATCTTTAAAATATGCTGTCAATGTCAGGGTAGGCATGGTAGTGCATGCCTGTGAGCCTAGCAATTGGGCAGGAGGATCAGGAATTCAAGGTCATTCTTGTCTACATAGTGACTTTGACATCAACCTAGGAGACCCTATTTCAAAACAAAACATTAACACCAGGAGAGGTAACCAAAATGAATGGAATAAAATATTTTAATTTTCAAGAGTTCTGTCTTTCTCTTTTTTAAAGATTTATTTTATTATGTCATGACTGCTTGCCTGTGTGTGTCTCTATGTACTGCTGAATAGCAATTTCCTCTAAAAACCTTCAACCCTGCAGGGAAGCACCATCAGATCAGGTTGCAGACAACCCATAAGCTTCAGGAAGTTCCTGAAGTGGATGAGATTCACCTCTCCTGCTATAAGCATATATAAGCAATAAGGACTGCTGAACAACATGCTAAGACTGGACCAGATACCTACAAGAGTCTTAGACAAGGTAACCACATGGAAGAGGCTGGGGCTGGCTGAGCTACCTGCGTGTTATACCGTGTGCTCCGAGTACCCAGCTTTTGTGACCTGTCAGCTATGCGGGGATAGGCTTTTGATATTGCAGCTGCCTATAGTTACCCCTCACCCATAATCCAGTAAGTAACCACAATAAAATTCATGTGTTCACCAAGCTGGACTTGGGAAGTATCTGTATTTAGTCTGTTCTCAGTTCCTTATCTGGGGAACAATATCACACAGTATGCACAACATGCCTGCAGTGCCTATTGATGCCAGAAGAGGGCACCAAATTCCCTGGAACCAGAATTACAGGCTATGTGAGTGCTGGGAATCAAACCTGGGTCCTCTGCAAGAACAGAAAGCATTCTTAACTGCCGAGCCTTCTTTCCATCCCCCAAGATTTCCGTCTTAATCTTCAAATATTCTTTGTGAGTGGGGCTTCCAGAGTGGTAAGCTTTTCTATGGGATATTTGACCAGGACTGTGATTTTATGTTGGGGTAATTACTTCTTCCATCCCTTTGTGGATAAAGAAGACCTTGCTTCTGTAAGCCAGTTTCCCACAGAGGGTACCTGTGATGGTTTGCAGGGGAAATCTGACTGGACTATTGGTGTGGTGGTTTAAATAAGAATGGTAACCATAGCCTTATATATTTGAATAATTAGCTACCAGGGAGCTGAGCTGCTTGAAAGGATTAGAAGGATTAGGAGGTGTGGTCTTATCAAAAGGAGTGTGTCACTGGAAGTGGTTTTGAGGTTTCAAAAGCCCATGCCAGGTCCAGTCCAGTCTCATTCATCCCCTCGCCCCTGCTGTGAGTCAGGATATAGTTCTGAGATACTGCTCCAGTGCCTATCTGCATTCTGTCATGCTCCCTGCCATGATAATAATGGACTAAACCTCTGCAATTGTAAGTCCCCAATTAAATGCTTTCTAAGAGTTGCCTTGGTCATGGTGTCTCTTCACAGCGCTAAAACAATGACTAAGACAGTTAGTTTTTAACAGATCCTCTCATTTCAGCATACTATCTACTTCTTGATTAGAGCCGGCATGTTAAAAGTTCGTGATCTGTTTGATTAGCATTTCTGGAGAAAGCCTCCAGCTGCTACTTGAGTGAAGAAAATGATATTGGATCCAACTGCTCTCTGGACTGCCTTGTGACTAGCCCTTGGACTTTCAGCTCTGCCCACACCCTCACCTTCCCTGGTGCCAGGTGCCAATCCCTGAGGCTTGCTAGCTCACTAGGGCGAACTCCAGGTTTAATGAGAGACCTTGTCTTAAAATAAGGTGGAGGGGGCTAGAGAGACGAGACGGCTCAGCTGTTAAGAGCTGATACACATACATACATACATGCAGGCAAAGTAGTCTTTCACTAAGTAAAATTAAGCAAGCCCCCCACTCCCCCGCCCTGTGAAAACACTAAAGAAAACAAGACTGGAGAGCTGGCTAAGCAGTTAAAAGCGCTTGCTCCTCATGCAGAGCACATGGGTTTGTTTCTAGCACCGACATGGTAGCTCATAATTGTAATTCTAGTTTCAGGGGATCCAACGACTCCAAACATGGACCTCTTGTTATGTCTTGATTTATAGGTAGCTTTAAGATAGGTTTACCCCTCTTGTAATTTCACTTAGATTTTGATGTTTGAGGAAAGGTCTTATATAGCCCAGGCTAGCTTAGAATTCTCTATGTAGTCAAGGATAAGATTGACTTAATCCTCCCTCAGCCTCAAGCCCGGCTATACTTAGTTTTAGACACTCGTTAATATTTACAACTATTAGGTCATTTTATTGGTTATCTGACTTCCTGCCTGGAATGGAAGCCCTTTGAGAAGAGAGATTTTTTTTTTTTTTTTTTTTTTTTGCTACCTCTTAAGTAATGCTACTATGTATCAATTTAAAAAATAAACTCCTTGGACTTCGGAGGTGAGCCTCTACTACATAGCGAGCTTAAAGTCCAGCCTGGGATACAAGAAACCCTGTTAACAGAACAAACAAAAAAACAAAAGTACTCTAGCTGTAAAGTCAGATCTCATGCTACTGTACAGTATTACACTGTATATTATTACAAATACAGGATGGGCTTGGTCGTAAACAAGAGCATAAGAAAGACTTCTGAACACCATTAAGGGAACAAGTGGACACTCCCCAGCCCCACACACGCCCTGCCCCGCTGATCTTTCCCTCCGGAAGCGCTTGAGGCACGCCGGCGCGAGCGCGCATGCGCGGCCCGCTGGGGTCGCTCGGGGCCGGGCGTGAAACCGAGCGGTGAGGGGAAGGTTCCGCCTCCGGGCCTGCAAGGCGCCTGCGCCTTCGGGATTCCCGTCGGGACGCATTCTCGTTCCCTCCCTCCCAACACCCCCCCCCCCCAAATCCTCCCGCCCCCCTCCAGTGCCAGCTGCGCGCGCCCGGTGGGCGTGGGAGGAGGCGTGGAAACAGGGAGGGGGCGGGTGTCGCGGGAGGGAAGGAGCGAACCGGAGAGCGTCGTCCTGAGGAGGAGTGAAGGCGGCAAAATGGCGGACCGCTTCTCCCGCTTCAACGAGGATAGAGACTTTCAGGTAAACACGGGCGTCGCCGAGGACCCCCCGGAGGGCTCGCAGAGAGCCCGGGGCCGCCTCCCTCCCGTTCTCCAGGCTCTCTTTCTGCTCTCCGCTCCGCCTTGCAAGCCGGCTCTCCTTTCTGCCTCTCATTTCTGTAGGGCCCTCCCAGCCTGAGATGAGGCCGTGTCTCCGGCTTCATCACTATTCGCGTTGCCTCTTAAACTCGGGTTTCCTCCCATTTGCCTCTGCCTGTCCGCTCTCCAGCCGGGCGCTTTGTGGGGCTGCGCTTTGGTTGTCTCGGGGCCTGTGCAGGCGCAGGGCTGGCCGGCCCCCAGGGGAGAGGGCTGGGGTTGGGAAGGCTTGGGCCAGCGGTTTTCAGGCCAGGGCTACGGAACCCTTGGATTTTTGCTCGCCCCGATCATCCTGGGAATCTTCTCTCCGTTTTCTCATTGTGGTAAACAAACCCTTTATCGTCTATCTAACCTAGTCTTCACCCTGGAAAGGGGTACCCTTACTTATCAAAGACGCCTTTTTTTGTTGAGGCGAGCCATTGAGCTTTCTCTGGGCATAAATAACTGCTGTTGTTTACAGGCCGTTAATTGGGTTGGGAAACAGTAAGGTATAGGTCTGTGGACTGGTGTAAACTTAACTTCGAAACCTACCGAGATTTGTAAAAAAGCATAATAATGCCTTTGCAAGCGGGAGATAACTTGTCCCTAAACCTTGATTTTTTTTCTTTCTTTCTTTACACATGATGATCTGGGAAAGATGTCCGTGGGATGGCAGACATTAAAGAAAAAAACAAACAACAAAAAACAAACAAAAAAAAAACCCAAATCCCAACAACAAAGACCGAATTAGAATAATTCGGCTTTTAGCTGTTGATATTGTTACTGCAGAAATAGTTGGAGACAGTAAAGGATTTAGTAGCCTTTGGCTATTTCTAGGTAAAATACATCCTCAGTTGCAAATCACTGCATTACTACCGCATCTTCTGGCAACAGCAATTTAGGTCAAGGGATGAGCCTCAGAACTCAAGTTTTTAATATTCCTTTGAGCTTACTCAACGCAGCTCTAGCTGTGTCAGAAGGCAATTTGAAGGGCTTGAATTCTTAGAGATGATTGGGTTGATAAATAGACAAAGCAATTTAACTGGTTTAAAATCAACACTGTTTAATAGTCTTGTGTAGAATGCTATGAGAAGTTTTGCAGCAGTAAGGGATTTGGGAGTTGCTGAAAAAGCCTTGTGGTCATGTGCCTCCTGGATAAGCTGCAGCACAACCCAGCATCTCAAGGTGGTTTAAGGATTTATGTCAGGGCCACTGAAGTTTGAGGTAATTCAGTTTGGACATTTGATGCCTGAGAAGGCTGTCTGTCTGTCTGTCTGTCTTTCTTTCTTTCTTTCTTTCTTTCTTTCTATAGCAAGCCCTATGAAGCAGGTATAAAGTATATAAGCTGTATTTTTTTTATTAATTTAAAATTATTTAGGAGACATACTGATGATGAAAACCTTCAAATGCTTTTCAGAGAAGAGAATTTCAAGGTGACCTAATAAAATTGAAAACAGACAGTTTTGAGGAAAAATGGCCCTCAGCTTTTCAGCAGGCTCAAACAGGATTTTGAATGAAGATATTGAAAACTGGCTATTAGGATGTGAGCGTTGTCCTTTGGAAACTAAGCAGGGAGACTCTTCGATGCTTTAGTTGAGGTAATATACAATCTGATATATGGGCTGATGAGATGGCTCAGTGGGTAAAAAGCCTTTGCCCCACAAGCTTGATAACCTCAGTTTGCTCCCTGGAAGGAGGAAGGAGAGATCCAACTGCAAAAAGTTGTCTTCTGACACCAACATGTTTGACCCCTCACGTAATATACACACTAATAAAAAATTAAAAAAATAATAATAATAAAGGAACCTTAGAGGTGGCTTAGGGAGTTTGCCATCAAATCTGACCTGAGTTAGCACTTGGGGATCCATAAAGTGGAAAGAAACAACCAAATTAGTTCCCCAGAGTTGGCCTCTGACAGCCCCCATGAAGTAAATATAATTAAAAGTTTTTAAAACCAGAATAGATCCTTTGAGCTCTTTGATGTTAGTACATACATTATAATTGTATTTTCTGCACTTGATCTGACATAACCCACTTAAAATTCTAAATGTCCTAGCATTTTTGCATTAAGGGTACTGGAAATGGAAAAAAAAATTTTGAAACTGTGTCTTATATATTCCATACTAGCACTAGCCTCAACTCTGCAACATAGCCAGGGATGACTTCGAATCTCGGATCCCCCTTTCTCGACCTCCAAAGTGTTTGGATTGCAGGTGGTCTTTCATACCCAGAACTTTGCTCATGATACTAGCAAGCACTTTTACCCTCTGAGTTAAATCACTAATTCAGAAATGGAACTATTTTATTTTAAATTATGTTCTATTTATTTATTTATGTTTGTGTATATGTGTGTAGCAGGTTCTTAACACTAGTTACACTCCTAGTCCCTTTTGTAAATTATGCTACCGTTTCTAAAAAACCATGCCTTTAAAAATATTTGAGGGCTGGGGGTATAATATGTTCAGTGGTAGAGTATTCCACTAATATGTGAAGGATCTGATCCTTATCACCATGGTAATAATAATAGTAACAAAAAATGAGAATAGTTAATATATTTATCTCTGGGTGTTTTAATAAAAGAAAAAAAAATTTGATCAGCTGTCAGTACTATCCTTTGGTTTAGAGCCAGCCATTGAAGAGGGAGTGAAACGGGAAGATGCTCTTTGAGTAGTATATCTTGAAATATGTTTCAAGTTTAGGTTACTGAAGTTAAATGTAGCCTTTTAAGGTTTTAAGTAGTTGAGCATAACAAGACCCTGTCTTTTTGAAACAAAAAGTTCAGGCTACTTCTGGTGGAGCTTCCATAATCCCAGAACTTTAGAGGTAGAGAAAAAAATTAGGATTTCCATATTATCTTTGCCTATATAAGCTACTAAGCTAGTTTGAAGCTAGTCTGGGTTATGTGAGACACTGTCTCAAAAATTAACTAAGGTGCCTCTAAGATGGCTCAGCTAGTAAAGGCACTCTCTGTCAAGTCTGATCACCTGAATTTGATTCCCAGGACCCACGTGCTAGGAGAAAACTGACTCCCACAGGTTGTCCTCTGACCAGCTCCACATGTGTGCTCCCACAAATACCACAAATAAAATGTTAAGAAAATGAGAAAAAAGCTGGGTGGTGGTGGTGCACGCCTTTAGTCCCAGCACTTGGGAGGCAGAGGCAGGCTGATTTCTGAGTTCGAGGCCAGCCTGGTCTACAGAGTGAGTTCCAGGACAGCCAGGGCTATACAGAGAAACTCTGTCTTGAAAAACCAAAAAAAAAAAAAAAAAAAAGAAAGAAAGAAAATGAGAAAAAAACCATTATTCTTGGGGTTTTGTGTATATCTCCGTTTTCATAATAATACCTAAGAAGTAGCTATTATCCATTTTAAGTGAAATAATTGTGGCTTAGATAAGTAATTTGGAAAATATATTGGTTATATCATAGGGATTAAATTTAAATCGGCTTTTCCATTAAAAAAAATTTACATTTTGTTTTTCAAGGGTTTCTCTGTGTAGCCCAGGCTGGAACTCTCTATCTATAGACCAGACTGGCCTGGAACTGCCTCCTGAGTGCTACAATTAAAGACACGTACCACCACTGCTTATCAAAAATAATTTTTTAAAAGATTGTGTTTGTTTTTTCAAAATGATGTGTATGTGTAAACATCTGTGAGGGTTTTGTGCTTGTGAGTGCAGTGTCTACTGAAGCCAAAGAGGGTGGAGGTAGGGTGAGAGGCAGTTGTGAGTTGCACCTCACATGGGTGGTAGAAGCCAAATTTTGGGTCCTCTGCAAGAGGACTTACTATATGTTCTTACTACCAGGTCATCTCTCTAACCCCTAGGTTGACTTTTTCATCTTTTTAAAAATAAATTACTTGTGTGTGTGTGTGCGCACGCGTGTGCGTGTGCGTGCGCGCGCATACATGCATGCTTGCCACAGTGCATATATGAAGATAAGGTCAGGTCACTCCATTATAGAGTTAGTTATCTCCTTTCACCTTTCTGAGGACTTTTGGGATTGAACTCAGGTAGTCAGGCTTGCATGGCAAGTACCTTTACCTTGCTGCCTGACGTTTGGACTCCTGAACATGTATTGAAGATCATTTTTTTCCACTAGCAGTTTTATCTGCTCTTTGTTTATTTGTTTATTTTAAAGATTGGGGCTCACGTAGCTCAGGCTGACCTTAGACTCACTAGCTAAGTAGCATTGAATGTCTAATTCTACTTGTCAAATGCTGAGATTATAGTCATGTGCCACCATGTCCACTGGTACTTTAGTTCCAGATTGAACCCTGGGCCTTGTTTGAGCAAGACTGGTACTACCAACTGAGCTGTATCTCTAGCCTGGATTTTATATTTTATACAAGTATAATTGAGTCATGAATTATGAAGGGTAGATTTATAGGTCACACAAATAACTGTCCTTTTCAACAAGTAATACAGTTACAGTTTTTCTCTGTTCCGTTTTGTCCGATCTGTATCTTGTTTTTCAAGGGCTTCAGGATGGGCTTCTGACCAAGTTTCACTTATCAAAGGATACATTGTTATGTTTCAGTTATTAGACTTTTCCCCTCTACTCTATCCCATTGATTGTATTTCCCATCCCCACCCCCAGGATCAGGGCCTGGATCTCAAAGTAGCATAAACTGGCCTCAGATACACTGTGTAGCCCAGGATGGCCTTGAACTAATTCTGCCTATGCCACCAGAGTGCTGGGATTGCAGATGGTCAGCATGCACCATTACCCCCAGTCCTCTTTATTTTATTTTTTATTTTGTGACGGGGTCTTACTAAATTACCTAGGCTGCCTTTTAACTGTTCTGTTGTCTCAGCAGGTCCTGTTTGAATTTGCAGTCCTCCTGCCTCGGCCTCCAAATGACTGGGATTGCAGGCCTGCACTACTAGTCCTGGGTTTTAGTGGGCAGTGGTGGGTACTGAGGCAAGTGCTACACAACTGTAGCTTTTCAAAGTGCCATTTTATCTTTGGAAACCATGGTAATTTAGACTGATTTTTGTTTGCCTAATAAAGCTTTAATGACTCCTTTAGAATCTGACCTCAGTTTCTGAGTGAGACATCACCTTTTTCTGCATTTATGAAATAAGACATTTGTTCACAGATTCAAGTTTTACATAAACTAATGAAAAATATATAAGATAATGTTTTGGATTTAAGATTCATTAAAATTTTAGCTGCACATTGATATGTAGCTGTAAAGTGCTGTTAAGCCTAGCATTTTGTGGTTGTGCAGCTTTTAATGGCTAAATAGTGATCATGTATTCTTTAGTACTGGTTCTTGTTATGTGCATTGGATTTTTTTTTTTTTTTTTTTTTTTTTTGTGCATTGGATTTTTAATGAAAAAAAGGTTACCACAATAGACGAGAATGTAAAAATTAAATACCTCTTTTTTTTTTTTTTTTTAAAGTCAGGGCCTTACTTTGTAGTGTACCCTAGCCTGAGGCTCACAGCAGCCCTTCTCCCAAGTGCTGGGATTGCAGTGTGAGTTGCCACATTTGCCTCATAGGCATATTTTCTAAAGATTAGAATCATTTATTTATTTTTGAGTTTTTAGAGACAGTGTTTCACCATGTAGCCTTGGCTGGCCTGAAACTCAGTAGAAATGTGCCTGCCCGCCGGGCAGTGGTGGCGCACGCCTTTAGTCCCAGCACTTGGGAGGCAGAGGCAGGCGGATTTCTGAGTTCGAGGCCAGCCTGGTCTACAGAGTGAGTTCCAGGACAGCCAGGGCTACACAGAGAAACCCTGTCTCGAAAAACCAAAAAAAAAAAAAAAAGAAACACCTGAGACCCAAATAAATAAATCTTTTTAAAAGAAATGTGCCTGCCTACCTCTAGTGGTGGGATTAAAGGCATGTGGCAAACCTTATCAGAATAGGTTTGTTTTGTTTTTGTTTTTTTAGGTTTTTCGAGACAAGGTTTCTCTATGTAGCCCTGGCTGTCCTGGAACTCACTCTGCTGTAGACCAGGCTGGCCTCGAACTCAGAAATCAGCCTGCCTCTGCCTCCCAAGTGCTGGGATTAAAGGTGCGCGCCACCACCGCCCGGCTCAGAATAGTTTTTATTAAAAAATTTTGTATAACAGACTATTACTGACTGCTCACAAATATCCTGATGGTTTTTTTGAAAATCCAAATAGATCCAAATAGGTTTTTCTACTTTGGACAAATTGATTATACAAGAGCATGTGTTTGGGGCATGTGTGTGCATACCCGTAGGCCATATGTGTGTGAGTAGGTGAGAAGTCAGTTTGTTAGAGTTAGTTCTTGCTACCATGCTGGTCTCAGAGATCAAACACATTTCAACTGCTTTGGCAACACAAGGGCCTTTACTTGCTGAGCCATCTTGCTAGCCCTTGATTTTTGATTTTCCTGGGAACTGAAAATAATCTGGCACTGAGACCAGGATGTGAGCCCAATATGGACATCCTATCAACAACCCTGGGCTGGTCCAGTACCAGGAGATAGGAGTAGGCCTACCCAGGTGTCCTGAAGGAGCAGGGCCTGGACCCCACCCTTTTATCCTCAGTGCTGGCTTGGAGATGGGAGAGGGATTTGGGAGCCCTTCTCACCTGCTAGCATGGGGAAATAAAATAATGATCTTAATAAAAATGTGACATTTGCTCTAGGACTTTCTAGAATCTGCTTAAGTGATCTCAATGTTAAATAGCAGTAAGAAAGTCATCTGTTACTTTTTTGTAGTATGTTTATAGGATTCCTTTTTGGGGCACTCTTCCATTCCCTCCTCTTATACGAGGCATCAAAAATCCGGGTTCAGTAATGCCACAAAAGCTTTTTACCATTGAGTTGTGACCCTAGCATCTTTTGTGATAATAGGACTCTCAGAAGACATTTACTTGAAAAGAGGTTAATTGTCTATTTAGGTCACAGAAACAGGTTTTTTTTTTTTTTTTTTTTTTTTTTTTTTAGACAGGGTTTCTCTGTGTAGCCCGGGCTGTCCTGGAACTCACTTGGTAGACCAGGCTGGCCTCGAACTCAGAAATCTGCCTGCCTCTGCCTCCAAGTGCTGGGATTAAAGGCGTGCGCCACCACCGCCCGGCACAGAAACAGGTTTTGTGTGTATGTTTGTGTGCATGTGTCTAGTACTATGGACTAGAGTTACTATTCCAATGCAGGTGTGCAAGAGATAACAAATGGGCAGATTTTTATTACTGTTTCTCGTAGTGGTGAATGGTTAGTCTGCACTGAGCGCCCAGTAGGTGATCGTGCTTGTAGCCACACACCAGAGTTCTCTGGCTTCTCGAATGAAAGACACACACACACACACACACACACACACACACACACACACACACACACACGTCAGCTTAATTTTGATATGCCTTGACTAGCTCAATGGCTGGGCACTTCCAAACCTCCCGGTGGGTGGTTAACACGCACTTTCCTTCAGTATTCCTTAGTTAATACTTTTTTTTTTTTTTTTTTTTTGGTTTTTTTGAGACAGGGTTTCTCTGTGTAGCCCTGGATGTCCTGGAACTCACTCTGTAGACCAGGCTAGCCTCAAACTCAGAAATCCGCCTGCCTCTGCCTCCCAAGTGCTGGGATTAAAGGTGTGTGCCACCACTGCCCAGCCATTTTTTTTTTTTAAAGAACAAAAAACAATCCAAAAATTTATAAAAGACACACAGTATATAATTAAGGCCAAACAAACAAACAAAACAAAAATGGATTATACAAAGGTATTTTTTAATGTTTTAAATTTTATATGAATGGTAAAGAGAAAGGTATTTATTTAGAAAAAGATCTTTTGGTGGGAGACTGGGTTTGGAAAGAACTACAGTTACAAGGCTGCTGAGATCATGCGTTTAGTTTGTCTCACCCTGGTGTAGGTGTCCAAGAGTAGACTGGGATAACTGTACTTGTTAGTCTGATCCTTAGTCAAGACATTCTTTTTTTTTTTTTTTAATTGGATATTTATTTACATTTCAGATGCCATCCCCTTTCCCCATTTGCTCTCCCTAGAAGCCCCCATCCTACCTCCCTCCTCCTTTTGCTTTTATACCATTTTAATTACATGCAATTCAAGGCTGTTCTTGTATGGTAAAGATCAGAGAAAAAGCAGGTGTGCTTGTACTTTTTTCTTGAGTGCACGCTCATGTGTGCATGTGTGTGTGTTTAGACAAGGCCTTATATTATCTAGAAGAGTACTTTTGTCGAGTTATAAAATTCTAATTAGAGTACTGTAGAGGGATTCTTTGATTATATTCTCAACTCTGGTACCTTCCCTTCCTCTTTTCCTTTCTCTTTTCTGTTTTTCTGTCCTTCTTGAAATAGGGACTTGACCTCTTGACAGTCTCTCTTTTTTTTTTTTTTTTTTTTGGTTTTTTGAGACAGGGTTTCTCTGTTGTGCCCTGGCTGTCCTGGAACTCACTCTGTAGACCAGGCTGGCCTTGAACTCAGAAATCTGCCTGCCTCTGCCTCCCAAGTGCTGGGACTAAAGGCATGCGCCACCACCGCCCGGCTTTGACAGTCTCTTTTGTCAGCATACTTCGGTCTGGTATAATTATGAGCCTGATTCAAAAGAAAAAAATTCTTTTGATACTGGGTCTTGCATAGCCTGGAACTGTTTGTCGTAATAACCTTGAGTCATCTCTCCACCTCTTCGTTGCCCGGATTACCATTGTGGACCACCATACTCACTTTATGTGGTGCTGTGAATTACATCCAAGGCTTCTTCGTATGTACTAGGCAAGCATACTGTCAATGGAGTTAACCTTTCAAAGTTAAAAGTTTTGACTAAATTATGTATTAATTGTTTGTGTGGTATGTGTTTGTGGGCACGTACATATCACATCCATGTGTGGAGATCAGAAGACAGTTCTTTTACCACGCAGATTAAGCAAGTGCCTTTACCCATAGGCTATTTTTCTAACCCAATGACTTAAAAATGTTTTAAAAACACTTAGCTATCCTGATTTGCTAGGCTTGGGAGGTGGAATCAGGAAGATTAGGAGTTCAAGACTAGCTTCAGTTACATAAGGAATTCAAGGCCAGCCTGGGCTAGTAGAGAATTGATCTCTAACAAAAAATAGTAACAAAAGATTTTTTTTTTTTCTGGCTTGAAGATATTCAGCAATGGAATGTTTGCTTACCATTCCTAAGTTTCTGGGTTCAGTCCCTAGTACGGGGGTATAAAATACTTATTTTTTGATAGAGAATGGCAAAGTTCATATTTGGTTTGTTCTTTTAAAGAGAATCTTTAAAAAACTCAGGCTGGTCTAGAACCCCAGTTCTGAATATTTCTGCCTTTAATTACCAAGTGCTGGGAGTCAGACCTGTTCTCTGAGCATGGTAATTAATGAAATCTTATTTCAATGTCCTTGTTTTTTTGAGACAGGTAATAACTTGTAGCCCTGGCTGACCTTGAACTTGCACCTGTTCCCTGCTTCTGCCTTAGGAATGTAGGATTACTGGCATAGGCCACACTAGACTTGTTGTATCTTGAATTGTGGATCTGGTGTATATAGAGGTTTTTGTCTTTTTCTTGTGATTTAGTCAATTCTAATATTATTAATGAAAATAGATTCTAGCCTGAGGTATATTTCTGTTTCTTGAGTTCTGCTACAGTATCTTCCTTGAAACACTGTGGTTCTTTTGCTTGTCTGTCTGCCCTTCCCTTGCTGTGCTAGCATTGCCATTTAGACTTTACTGAAAGAGACTTATGGGGATCACCAAAGGAATTTTAAATGACTACACAGATACTGAAAGAAGTCATTGATATTACAGCAAATACCAGAAGGTGTGGTGTTGATTTTCCTCTAATAAAAAGCAAATTGACTGTTTGACAGTGGAACTGTAACCAAATATGCTTATTTCGTATTGTATTAGTCAGAGTAGAAAGTTCAGTATGCTCACGATAAAACCAGTGGCTCATGCCTCTAGTCCCAGCATTCAGTAGGCAGAGGCAAGTGGATCTTTGAGTTTGAGGTCAGCCTGATCTACAGAGCGAGTTCCAGGACAGCCAGGGCTACACAGAGAAACACTGTCTCCAACACACCCCCCAACCCCAACAAAAGGGTAGTATACTGTATTGTACTAGTTTTGTTTGGTTGTGTGCGTTTGTTTGGAGACAGGATCTCACTATATAGCCCCAATCTTCCTGGAACTTGTTTTGTAGACCAGGCTGACCTTCGGTTTCCAGAGATCTGTCTGGGTTTGCCTTCCAGGTGCTGGGATTAAAAGCATACATCAACACACCTGGCCTTTTTTTTTTTTTAGATTTATTATTATTGCTGTTGTTTGTTTATTTTGGTTTTCTGAGACAAGGCCTCTCTGTGTAGTCCTGGCTGTCCTGGAACTTGTGCTGTAGACTAAGGTGGCCTTGAAATCAGATATCTCTCCCTACCTCTGCCTCTGGAGTGCTGGAATTAAAGGCATGCCCCACATCCTGGTTTCTGTTCACTTTTTTTTGTTTGTTTGTTTTTGTTTTTCAAGACAGGGTTTCTCTGTGTAGCCCTGGCTATCCTGGAACTAACTCACTCTGTAGACCAGGCTGGCCTCGAACTCAGAAATCCACCTGTCTGCCACTACTGCCCAGCTTTTTTTTAAAGATTTATTATTTTATTATGTATATGAGTACACTGTCGTTGTCTTCAGACACACCAGAAGAGGGCATCAGATCCATTCCAGATAATTGTGAGCCACCATGTGGTTGCTGGGAATTGAGCTCAGGACCTTGGGAAGAGCAGCCAGTGCTCTTAACCACTGAGCCATCCTCCAGTTCTGTTCACTTTTAAATTGCAATAAACTTTATACTAATAAAGCAGTGCCATTAATACACAGAATGTCTAGTTTTGTTTTTCTTTTTCCTCTCCTCCTTCTCTTCTTTCTCCTCTTCCTCCTCTTCTTCCTCTCTCTTCTCCTCTTCTTCTTCCTCCTCCTCCTCCTCTTCTCTTCCACCTCCTTCTGTTTTCCAAAACCATTTGTGTAGCCCACCATCGTTGGGCCTTGTTTTTCTTTTTCAAAGATGGGTTTTATGTTTTCTTCTTATTGAGATATTCCTTTTCAATTCCATTGTCTGAATAGTAAAATTTACTTATTTGGAATGTGTAAAAAAGAGGCAAGCAGTAAAGTCTTACTTATTGACAAAGGAGGATTGGGTTTGTTCATAGCTTAAATACGAAGCTGTCTTGTATGGTTCTGTTTCATGCCACTTTTTCAAAATTTGAGGTTTTAGCCAGGTGTGGTGGCACATGCATTTAATCCTAACACTCAAGACTCAGAGGCAGGTAGATCTTTTGGAGTTCAAGGCCAGCCTGGTCTACTAATGATACTGACTTTTTAAAAAAAAAAGGAGTTTTTTTCAAAATTGCTTTTGTATGAGTGAGTGTGGGCTGTGAGTTGCCACAGTGTGCTTTGTGGAGGTCAGAGGACAGCTGTGGTAGTCTGTTCTCTTTTATTAGCTCATTAGTTATGGCGATCAAACTTGCTTTCTCCCCTGTTTTTTCTTCCTTTTTCCTTCCTTTTGTCATCTATGAAGGTGAAATCAAAATCATTTTACAATTTTTTTTTTCTTTTTGAGACAGTCTCATAACCCTGACTGGCCTTGAACTTGTTATGTAGCAAAGGATGACTTTGAATTTCCGATCCTCCTGCCTCTGCCTCTCAAGCACTAAGATCTAAGATTACTAGTGTATGCCACCACACTTACTCTGTGTGATGTTGGAGATTGAACCTAGAGCTTTGTGTATATTTGGCAAACATTGTTTTCAACTGAGCTGTGTCTCTACCTCTGACATCATTATATGGTTTAGATTTAGAAAGTCCAAATTAGGGTCAGCAGATAGCTCAGTGAGTAAAGATGCTTGTCACCAGTGTCACAACCCAAGTTAGATCTACAGGGTGCACATAGTAGACAGAGAGAACTGACTCACACAAGTTGTCCTCCTACCCTCATATGTATGCTGTGGTACAAATGTGCATTCTCTTACACACATACACATATCAATAAATGTAATAGTAATTTAAAAAGTTCAGAATTGGGGCTGAAGAAATGGCTCAGAGGTTAAGAGAATAGGCTGCTCTTCCAGAGGTTCTGAGTTCAAATCTCAGCAACCACATGGTGGCTCATAACCATCTATAATGGAATCCAGTGCCCTCTTCTGGTGTACATTAAGTCAGGGTACCCATATACATAAAAGATATAAATCTTTTTTTTTAAAGTTTAAAGTATAGATCATTATGTTATTTGAATTGTGAGGTAGTGCTATAGCTACTATGTTAGGTATTAGACAGTTTCTAAGCAATATTGATAAATGGAGGAGAGAAAGTAAAGCTGGGTGTGGCAGCATTTGTCAGTGGCTCCAGCTCTTGAAACATGGGTACAAGAAGATCAGAAGTTCAGTGTCACCCTCAGCTCCTTAGAGCGAGTCAAAGGACAGTGGGAGCTACAGGAGACCCTGTCTCAAGAAGCAAACAAACAAAAAAGAAATTTTAGTTGGTGAGAGCAGGGAAAGACAAGAGACATTTGTGTAATGTATTTACTAGCCAGAGTCATGTCAAAGGTAGACTAAGGGGTGTGTCAAAGATAAATCACTTTAAACTTGGCATAGACCTCATCTAGATGGAGAAAGTCAGATGTTTATGGCTTTGTTAATAATTGATATGATCATTCATCAGAAACTTAGAATCTGGGCCAGTGACATGGTTTAGCTAGTGCCACTGCACTTTCGGGAAGCCTGATGACCTGGGTTTGATTGCTAGAACCTACAATAAAGTGGAAAGGAAGAACCAGCTTCACAGTGATCCTCTGGCCTCCACATGAGGACTGTGTTTGCTCTCTATCATACCTTCAAGTGAGTGCTCATGCAAGAACACACATACACACACACACACACACACACAAATAACATGAACTAAAAACTTTAGTTAATAAAAACCACATTGAGGGGGCCAGGTATGGTGGCTCAAGCCACTCAGAAGGCAGAGGCAGGAGGATCTCTGTGAGTTGGAGGCCAGCCTGGTCTACTGAACTGAAACTGGTTAGCCCAGTAGACTAAATAGAGACCTTGTCTCAAAAAACCAAAACCAAAACAAACCCTTTGAATCCCCTAACTTTGGTTATAAGCAACATTTTCATTACTATTCTTTATTTTTAATTTGTTTATGTGTGAGGGCACGTGTGCCCCAGTGAGTATGCAGAAGTTAGGTGACAACTTTTTGGCAGGTGGTTCTCGTTTCACTTTATGTTCCTAGAAATGAAGTCAGAATATCAGTGTTGTGCACTAAGTGCTTTTGCCTTCTCAGCCAGCGATTCTTAACCTTCCTAATGCTGTGACCCTTTAATACAGTTCCACATGTTGTGGTGACCCCCCCAACCATACAATTATTTTTGTTGTTATTTCATAACTGTAAATTTGCTGTTATGAGTTATAATGTAAATATGTTTTCCAGTGGTCTTAGGTTAGGTGACCTCTGTGAAAAGACCCCCCCCCCAAAGAAAAGAGTTGCAACCCACATGTTGAGAATACTGTTCTAAGCCTTCAGGATAGCCCTAGGGGTGGAGATGGAGCTGAATATTAGAGTGCTTGCTTAGAATTTAAAAGGCTCTGGGTTTAATTTCCCTAGAAACGTAACAGAACATTTCTTTCGTTTTCAAAAAACTCTTGTAACATTAAATATACATACATCTCTCCAGTACAGGAATACATACATCTCTCCAGTACAGGAAAAAGAGAACCAGATCAAAAAATTAATTATTTGATTCAATACTATATTATAAATTATTCTTTCCTAATGAAGCCAATAGGTCAGAAAAAACCCACAATTAGAGATAACTTCCAAGAAGTCTGAACTCCTTTGTCATATTACAATGACAATTAGCTTGATTTTAGTTGCATATTACATTGTAAGGGTACATTTATCTCTCAGCAGATTCATCTGCAAAGAATAATGCTGACAAATCAAACAGTATGATCCAACCTCTGTACAGTTCTCTATTATGACGTTTTGTTTTGTCTTGTGTTTTGAAAAGGGTTTTGCTGTGTAGCCCAATCAAGGATGATGGGGTGGAATTATCAATCCTTCTGCCTCTCTCTGCCTCCTTACAGGTGTGTTCCACCATACCTAGCTATGACTTTCTTTCTACAGGATAAAGAAAAATGAACTAGGACTAGAGAGATGGCACCATGGTTAAGAGCGTGTTCTGTTCTTGTAGAACACCTGGCTCAGTTCAGTTCCCAGCAACTACATCAGGCAGCTCACAACTCCAAGAAGATTAAGCACCTCTGGCCTCCTTGGGCACCTGTACTCACATATACATAATTAAAATTAATAATCTCCCTCCCACCCCACCCCCAGGGTATCGTGTACCTTGGCTATCCTGGAACTCTGTAATCCAGACTGGCCTTGAACTCAGAGATCAGCCTGCCTCTGCCCCTAAAGTGCTGGAATTAAAGGAGCATGCCCACCCCCCATAATAATAAATCTTAAAAACAACAAAGAAAAACAAAGCCAACACAGCCTGATCACCTGAGTTTGATCCCTAGAACCCACATAGTGGAATAAAGAACCAACTCCTGGAAGTTGGCCGCTGACCCCCACATATGTGGCATGGCACATACATGAATGCACAATCACGCACATAATAAGGAAACATAATTTAAAAAAAAAAAAGAAAAAGAAATACTGTTTATGAAAGTAAAAGGTGGGCTGGAGAGATGGCTCAGAGGTTAAGAGCACTAACTGTTCTTCCAGAGGTCCCCGGTTCAGTTCCCGTTATCTATCTACATGACAGCTGGCTGTAACTGTAACTCTAAGAACTGACACCCTCACACAAACATACATATAGACAAAACACCAATGCACCCATGGGTTCTAGGGATAAAACTCAGGTCATCGGGCTCCGGCTTGTATCTTTGGGCAGCAAGACTTACCTTCTTAGCCATCCTTCCTCTCCTGAACTTTTTTATGGGTGAGTGCATACCTTCCATCCCCCATGATTGATCTAGGACCTTTGCATGCTTATTAGGAGCTCTACCACTGAACTATATCCTCTGATGGCAGGTTTTTAAGAAAATAATTTTTATTTATTTGGCAGTAGTGGGGTATATATGTTCCATGGCACACATGTGTCTATCAGAGGACAACTTGACTGAAGTAGGTTCTCTTTTACTACCACGTGTGTGTGCTAGTGATCAAACTTAAGTGGTCAAGTTTGGTGGCACATGCCTTTACAATGTTGAGCCATCTCACTGGGCTTGTAGATTTTTTTTTTTAAGAGTCTCAATTTGTACTATAATTTTGGTTTTATACCAAAAATAAAAAATAAAAATAACTTGTAGTTGGCTAGATTATCAGTTACTTTGATAATAATTACTTTTGAAAAATAACTGCAGTTTTTTTTTCCAGGGTAATCACTTTGATCAGTATGAAGAAGGACACTTGGAGATTGAACAAGCGTCCCTTGACAAGCCTATAGAATCGGTAAGTTGACCTGTGCTTATTTTGGGTCTTAGCCAGTTAGTTAGGTAGAGCTCGTGTGACACTTGATATGAGTGAAGTTAAACTTATGTACAACATATGTACAGTTTAGAGCCATTTTTTTTTGCATGCCCTAGAATAATCAGGTGGACTTTTGGGTATGATTTAATAATATTAGA
This sequence comes from Mastomys natalensis, assembly GCA_021653895.1. Lineage (NCBI taxonomy): Eukaryota > Metazoa > Chordata > Mammalia > Rodentia > Muridae > Mastomys > Mastomys natalensis. The sequence continues at coordinate 20,045 of JAJTUV010000959.1, read as the reverse complement.
AAAACATAGAAAAAGTTAGGATTTGATGAGAAAAAATGTCATTTTGGGCCCATATTAAAGATAGAAATTTGGGTATAGTATTTTTGTAAATCAAATAAAGGAGTAAAATGTATTTTGATCCTTTAATACTATTTCTGGGCAGCATACTTGTGTGTGAAATGTTCTAGTAGAAACAGAAGTAGCAAACTATTAGACCCTTGTGAGACATGGGAAGCTTGGCTCTGTAGCTTAAGAAATGTCTGGTGGTTTTTTGTTTTTTGTTCTCCAGGTCAAAAGTTAGTTACTTTTGTCTTTTCATAATTCTTAGTCTATGACAGTAATGATACCAAGCCATAGAACAAGGAGATTTTCTCTGCCTCTTAATTTAAAAAAAGTGATGGTGGCACATACCTTTAATCCCAGCACTTGGAAGCAGAGGCAGGCGAATCTTATGAGTTTGAGGCCAGCCTGGTCTACACAGTGAGTTCCAGGACACCTAGGGCTATACAGAGAAAACCCTGTTTCTGAGGGAAAGAAAAATCTTAAGTTTTGGACATAAAACAATGTTATTTTAAAACAACTGTCCATTGTTGAAGTGTCTAAGCTTGTTATTGTCAATATTTAAAATTTGTGCTTACATGTATATACTTAAAAAGATTTCATTGAGGCATTGGTAAAACTTGAGTAGATACAAAGTCAGAAAGGGAATCCTAAGTTTTACATCCGTCAAGATAGGCCCCCTCTCCCTTTAAGAAACACTAGCTTCTTTTCCTTCTGTGAAATAACAAAGCAGCTGAGAAAGTATAGATAATTTAGCTTTTGCTTTCAAAGCTGTGACATAGTAAAGGATCAACATATATTTATGTTCCTAATTAGGTTGGTGTTGTGTGTGTTTGTGTGTGTGTTTAGATGTTTACAGAAATTTACACAACTTGGGGTGTTCGACATTTTTCTTCCACAGCAGTTGGCCCATATTAGCTAAGCAGCCATGATCTGGTTTGTATTGCACGGTCTGCCTTTTTTTAATTTCTTCTCTAGGGTTTCTTTCTCCCTACCTCCCCTTCTTATTTCTGTCTTTCTGGTCCAGTGAACACTGCATATAGTACTTTCTGTCTTAATGTGCTGGCATGATGCTAGACTAGGCATGGCAGTAATTGATGACGCATGTGATACTGCTGCAGAGGGAGAGTTCCTATCTGATAATGTGCTGAAAGTCTATTTGAAAGTTATATTCTAACTTAAGATTAAAATGCCAAGCCCACTTTGCTAAGTTAAAACCCACCAAGGCTTATGCCTTGTTCTGTATTAGAGATTATCATCAGGCAGAATTTTATAGTGAAATCCGTAGGCAAGATACATGGTTTGTACTTAAATAATTTAGTTTTCCATTTTAATTTAAAAATATTTCTTTGCATCATTTTTAAGGACAACCCCCAAGTTGTTACAGCTTCCCAGTTCCCTATCCTGTGAGGGTCACAGGTGCTGTTTCTCTTGAGCACTTTGACTTGTCAGTTTAATTAGCTTGAAACTGTAGCCTGCTTCATTCATAATATACTTAATGAATATTTCTTTTAAGGCATTTACATTTAGCCCTTTTAAATTCTGTGTAGGTCCACATTATAATTTTTTAAGCCATTCCTATGACATGAGACTAATGATCTATTTCCTCACAGTGCTCAGGATTTTTTTTTTTGGACATGTCGTATTCGTAAGCAAAGCACTGTGACAAGACAGTCTGCTTGTGTAATCATTGCCAAGTAATCTCAGTGAGTAAGAGTAGAATCGGCTTAAGTCTTGTTTATTAGAGAATGTTAATCTTCTCCATTTAAAATAACAAATGATACTGTGCTCAGACCAGAACTTTACTTTTTAAAATAAATGTGTGGTCAGAGATGTATATGTTATATTAAGTTATACCTCTAGTGAAAAATTATTTCTGGAGTCTGTGAACATTAGACGTTAATTGTGAATCGATAGTTTAAATAATAGTAGGAAGACCTTTGTAGGATGCATTATGTTAAATAGAAGGTAGGACTCAAAAAAAGAAAAATGGGACCCAGAAAACAAAAGAACTTTATTTCTGCTACCTAATCATTTGGAATAAAATTTGAAGTTTGAAAAGAACATCTACATGATTGATATCAAAATAGGTAGTGTTCCTTCTCATCCAAAGACAAAAGTCCTCTGTCTAAATGCCCAGCAGATAATGTGTGTTTAGTTTTGGGGCTGGCTGGCTATCTCGAGCTGTTTTGTTCTAAGCAGGAATGTTGCTTTTAACACAGAAAGAGCCTCTGCTGAATTAAGATCTTTCTCTGCAGCAATATCTTGAGAGGTGCTGACTGTTTTGCTACAGCATGCAACTCAAAAGTGGCTGGAAATACACAGCTTTGGGAGTCTACAGATCATTGCAGGAACTAAAGTATAGTAGTCATTTAAATACATAAGCAAGGTAATCTGCAGCAACTGATGACTGTGGAGGTCTGCACGGGTTTGTGTCAAGAATATGCCTATATGAAGGGCTTTTACGAGTATGGAATTATGGCTATTTGTTTCATAATAGAGCATATTTGATACAAATCAGCAAAATGTGAAATGAGATGCAAAGATATTAATGAATTATTCATTAACCAAACTTCTGAAGTCTGGATTTGTTAATGAGATGGTACAGTTGTTTAATTTTAGTAGGCGGATGTTAAAAACAGAATTCATAAAGTACAAAATTTATAAAAGAAACAAGATTCATAAAGTACTTGATAATGTTTGCTGTAAAGTTTTATTTTCCTTTATTTCAACTAATAAAATACCCTTTTGGTCAAGAGTAAAATATTTTCTAAGAAAATTACATTAGAATTGGCAGATAACTCTATTATCTGAATTATAGTGAAAGAACAAAATATGACAGTTTTTCCTTATCACAAACAACTTTTTTTTAGTTTCAACTTTTAAAGTTGTTAGTTATGAGATTTTGATGTTCAAGCCACAATTATGACCACCATACATTTAAAATATTGGGAAAACTAAGTGTTATCTAAATCTATATAGCCCAATCTTAGATTCTGTTGTAATTACAAGAATCAGTTGGTACGATTTAGGATCTGATTTAGGATATGTGATTTTTTTATGACCTTATCTTAGTTTAAAGATGATAAATCAGATGGGATAATGAAATTGGACAAAAGAAAATAATGCCTGCATCATAGACTTGAAAAAATGCTGTCATTGATGCAATTGGAAGTTCAACTTTCCACCAGATTAGTTGCTTTTTTTCTAACTGACAGATAAAAATCCTGACTTTAGGAGTTGTCAGGTTGAATGGGTTTTATAAGTTAGTGTTAAGTTTTCCAAATATCTAGTTGCCAGTATTTAGTTTACTTATGTAGGGATTTAGTAGTACATGTATATCCTGGAGTATTGTTATATTGCATATCTGTGTAGATCTGTGGACTCCACTAGTTCCAAAATGTAACTGTGAGACTGCTAATTTGACTCTTAGCAGTGACCTTATGTGGACTGCACAATAAATAGTATGCTTCTTGGAGCTGAATGGTGTAGCATTACTATATGGCTTTTCTCTCTAGTCTTCATTGTCATCTGTAGTGAGCTATAGATTTTTTTGTTTGGGGACTTTTTATAAATTTGTTCTTTGCATGGGTTCACCTGGTAGTGATGGTTCTTGCTTGTAGAGTCTCTAATACACAATCAGCAAAGCTTACAACCCACTCAAGAGACTTACCATTTTTGTCCTGCTGAAAATGGGCTAAATTATATAAATTAAATCTGGTTAACAACTAAAAGAAAATTGAGTGTGGGATTAATAATTCATCTAGTCACTGATGTACCTGAAGTGGTTTTCTCTTGAGAATATGAGGTTTTGTTTTCTAGTATCAAAACTTGTAGTCAGCCCTTGTGATAAAATACATTTTTATCTGTGTTTTGGCACGCACTGTGGTGCTGTTACCAAATGGTACTGGTTCTTGTAGTGGTGTATAGTTACATGGAGCAGAGAGCAGTGCCTGCGAAGGTTTTGTACTTGGAGTTTAACTGATAGATAAGAACGTTGAGGACCATCTAAAATAGTTACTGAGGTTTTTGTTTGCTTTTTTTAACATTGGTATTACATTTCAATATATTGGTGGTTACTTGTAAAGCACTTCTTGCATTTGAAGATCCTCCCATTTAAAAACTTTAACATAATAGATAGGAACACATGTTGGTAGTACAGATTTTTAATTTACTTTTTAATTTAGAAATAGAAAGCCAGAACAAGTCAATTGAGGTAATCTTGCTCCCTTCCCCCCCAAAAAGAGTTTTCAGGTCAGCTTCATGTGAACACACTAGGACATGATTTTCATCTGAAGATCATAAAGCTGCCATTTTGAACAACTCTGGAAACTCTGAATCAGATAGAGAATTATCTTTCTGTATCTTCCTCAAGAAAATTTCATTTGTCTTATTTCTTAGTTTAAAATAGAAATATCCTTGTAATTCTTGTGTTTTGTTTTGTTTTTTTAAGATTTATTTATTTATTTTGCCGGGTGGTGGTGGCGCCCGCCTTTAATCCCAGCACTTGGGAGGCAGAGGCAGGCGGATTTCTGAGTTCGAGGCCAGCCTGGTCTACAGAGTGAGTTCCAGGACAGCCAGGGCTATACAGAGAAACGCTATCTCGAAAAACCAAAAAAAAAAGATTTATTTATTTTATGTATATGAGTACACTGTCGTCTTCAGACATACCAGAAGAAGGCATCAGACCCCATTACAGATGGTTATGAGCCACCATGTGGTTGCTGGGAATTGATCTCAGGACCTTTGGAAGGCAGCCACTGCTCTTAACTGCTGAGCCATCTCTCCACCCTTTCCTTGTAATTCTTACATGTACATTTAAATTGTAAATAATTTGGCCTGTTACCACCACAGATCTTTGTTAACTATACATTGTTTGAAAAGACTAAAAGATAAATTTTTGTTTCCATAAAATAATTTAAAACTCTAATTACATTTATATGTAGATAGTAGATATTATTAACTTTTGGGGGGTGCTGATAGGGTCTCCCTATTGTCCAGTTTGGCTTAGATGCCAATATGTAACTTAAGATGGCTTTGAACACATAGCAGAGCTGCTTTAACCTCTCAAGTGCTAGAATTTCAGGTGTGAACCACCACGACTGGTTGTTTTTGTTGTTTGCTGAGGCAGAGTTTCTTATAAACATTACTGGCTTTAGACCCAGAGGATGACCCTGGATCTTTGATCTCTCAGATCCTCCTTCCTCCTCCTCTCAGCACTGGGATTGTAGGCATTCTTTCTTTGTTTAGTTTCTCTTTTTCTTTTCTTTGTTTCTTTGTTTCTTTTTCTTTTTCTTTTTTTTTTTTTTTTGAGACAGATCTCTCTATTATGTTGCTCTGGGTGTCCTGAAACTCATTCTGTAGACCAGGCTGAGTTTAAACTCATAGAGATCACCTGCTGGAATTAAAGGGGCGAGCCATCATGGCTAGCTTTCTCTTACTGTTTTAAGTCTAACTCATACCGTGGCCCTGGAACTCATTGTGTACACAAGTTGGATTTTTTTTCTCAAGTGCTGGAATTGTATACATGTGCCATTATGCTTGGCTTTATATATTTTACTTTTAATACTTTAAAAAAAAAATAAAAATTTGTAATTATTGTAGTGACAAAAATAGTAAAGAGTTGCTGATTCTTACAAGATATTTTTTCTAATTGTTAATAATTTTATAATTATATTTAGTGCTCATTTCCTATATTTGTCATGATTACCTGTTAGAGCTTTTAAGTTTTTAGTCAATCTACCATTATAAATAGCCGGGACTTTTAATACAGGAAAACCACAAAATCACAGTCCTAAATAAAGTAAATATATTACTTGTTTTCTGCAAGCTCCATGTTTATTGATGGTGAAAATTTTTATAGTTCAGAGATTAGCAAGTGTCATTTTATTGTAAAAATGTTTTTTTCCTTGTATTAAAAGCATGTGCTACCACACCTGGCCTTACCCTCCTTCTTGTCTCTTCTTTTCTTCTCATTTCTTTCTTCTCTTCTTTAATTTATTCAGCGGGATGGAGAAATGACTAAATGGTTAAGAATGAATATTATTCTCACAAAGACCCAAATTAATTCTCAGCACTCATATCAGGGAAGCTCATAGCTTCCTGTTAACGCCAGCTATAGGGTATCTGACACTTCTGACCTTAGGGACACAGATATGAACATACATATACACACACACACCCCAATTAAAAAAAAGCTTACAGTTTTTGTTTTTTTTTTTTTTTTTTTTACAGTTTTTTTGTTTTGTTTTGTTTTTAAACAGGCTTTTTACAGGTTTTTAACAAGTTGGACAGGTATATAGTGTTTCTTCTTCATAGCCACCACCTTTTTTTTTTCCTTTTTGGTAAGAGATCATACTTAAAAGTTTTGTGACCAAAAAAAAAAAGTTTTGTGACAAGTCACACTGCAAAGCCTTTTCTGTCAAAAGCAGGTAGTTCAAAATAGTAGGAGAGGCTCAGGTTGTCTATTAGTTATTCATTTACTTGAAGAGGCTGGTAGGGAGATGTGTGTGTGCTGTTTTGTTGTCTGCTTTAGTCAGAAGGACGCAGCAGCGTGTTCGATAATTTATAATCTGGAACATTCCATTCTCTCTGCTCCTGCTTAGACAAGTTGATGAAAGTATATTTAGTTAAAGGACAGTTAGTTTAACATTAGGTTTTAGAAGAGTGATGCCACTGTTATTCTGTATCAGTAGCTCTCTCCGAGGTGACAGCCAGCCTCTTGAGTGGTGTTGTAAAAGTGCTGCTAATGTGTATGACCTAAACTTTCCTTTGTTCTCCTTAACATTTGCTCTCCCCTTCACTGTTGTCAGTCACAACACGCTGCTCTGAATCTCTCAGCTGCTCTTGACTCGTGATTTTACTTATGCTTTCAGTCTTCTTTAATAAATACATTACTTGCAAGCAGTGAATTGAAAACAAGACAAAAAAATAAAAAATAAAACGACCATTAGTGATCGGACAGTTTCTTACTTTGTGTTACATTTAACTGTTCTTTTGACAGCCCAGTTTTTAAAGCCAGGTTCGTATGGAAATGCTTTCACTCCACTTGCACTGCTTTGGAAATAGCATACTGCTTCATCTGTCTGTTTATTTTAGTGCATTCATAATATAACACAGTCAACATAATGTCTCATCTCCTGTGACCAAACATAAATTTCTTAAAAACAAAACAAAAACAGATCATAACAAAATGGGGGAGAAACAACAATTTTTGTCAGCATTGCTTAATACATAAATCTTTGTGCCATACACAGAGCATTCGTGTAGCAAGAGTAAACAATAATGAACTACAATTGTTATTTAATTTTTTTTTTTGAGATAAGATCTTACTTTTTAATTCTGTCATTGAACTCTAGGTGATCCTCCTGCCTTAGCTTCCTTGCTGCTGGGATTACAAGGAATGTGCCCCCATATCAATCTCAAGTATATACTCTAAGAGTCATTTGCTATCCTTGTCATTCCCAAAGGTACTTACAAGTAGTTAAGCTTGTTTGATAGTAGGGAAAATAAAGTATTTTGTTGTGCTCTGCTTTCATATAATTTTTTAATTTAAAAATTTTGAGGTAGTATGGCTCAAATCTGGACCCTACACATACTAGGCAAGTACTGTGCAATTATCCTAAATCCCTGGGCCTTTTTTGTTGTTTTGTGATTCATGTAACCCAGGTTGGTTTTAAATTTGTTATGTAGGTAAGAATGACCTTGAGCTCCTGATCCACTTGCCTTCTGCCTTCACCTCTCCAGTTCTGGGATTGTAGATGTGATTCAACGTGATTGGCCTTTTTTTTTTTTTTTTTTTTTTAAATATAGTGAAGTTATTTAAAGTAAGACATACTCAGGATTGAGTGAGATGATGCTTTTCTTAGCAGTGCAGGAGAGAAGAGGCACAGCAATAGTGTCCAGTAAAGTTTTCATGATACTTAATACTGTGAGCCTTATCACTGGGGATTGCACAGAGCTGCCTTTTCTAGTTCTTTCCAGTTTTAGCAAAAATAATTTCTAGTGCCCTTTTACCTGTACCATGTATGTATGTGTGTGAGTATATTATATATCACAGTAGTTCTTTTCGTTTTAAAAAACAGCTTTTTATTGTTTGCCTTCACCATTGGTTTTTCCAAAACACCTTGGAACCCCACACAATTATGTAATCCAAGCATTACTTAATTAGAAGGCCAAGGCAGGAAGATCATAAGTTCCAGGTTAGTCTGATAGGCTACATAGAGACCTATCTGGAGAAAGCAAAACCACAAAAGTATCTCGGTTGCTAGGGATACAATTCAGACAGTAGAGTGCTTGCCTAGTATGCCTGAAGCTTTAGGTTAAGTCTCCAGCACTGTATAAAGCAGGCATGGGCATGCATATCTGTAATCTCAGCCCGAGGGAAATAGAGGCAGGAGAATGAAATGTTTAAGGTCATCCTTGCGTGTATAGCAAGTCTTAAGACCAGCCTATGCTAATGAGATCCTGCCTGAGAGATCATACTATGATTTCTCCACCAGTACAATTGCAGCCACTCTCAGCTGCATGCTGTTCATCTAAACCTGTGGAAGAATATTGTTCTTTTAAAGACAACAGGCTGGAAATGGTCGCACAAGCCTTTTTAATCCCAGCACTCAGGAGGCAGAGGCAGGTGGATCTCTGTGGGCTCTAGCCTGGCCTGTTCTATAGAGTGAATTTCAGGACAGCCAAGGCTACACAGAACCCTGTCTCAAAAAACAAAACGAAAGCAAAAGGTAAAAAAGAAAGAATGAAAGAAAGAACAAAACAGATAGATAATTTATGAGGCTTCATTAATTGCTTTCAGATATAATAAGATTCCAAAAATGCCAGGTTACTGTTATAAGTTACATAGACTATCTATTAAAGATTTTGTGGTTTATTCTATTTGTGTGTGGTCCTGGGGATTGGACTCAGCCTGGTGAGTGCTAGGCAGCTGCTCTTCTGAGCTGTAGCCCAGCTTTTCTCTCTTTTCTGGATCGGTAGCATTTTTCTCCTCTGGTGTTCAGTAGTTCTTTAGCTTTGTCTTGTTACTTCACAGTAGTCTTAAAAAGTAGAGAAGTGAGCAGAGGGCTATGGAAGTTTCTGATTTCTTGACTCTTCATACAGTAGCTGACATTTAATTGTTGTTTCCGGCATCTTTTCATACGATTTACATTGAAAGACCGTTTGCAGATGAGACATTATGTGTGTCGACCCCACATGCACTAATGGTTCTTTACTGTTGACTTACTGCTAGGCCTGTTTCATTCTAACATCTTAGCATTTTTGTTAGACTACACGTTGAAATGCATCACTCAGTCTGTGCTTGAGCTCATTTTATTTTTTGTTTACTCGATTTAACTTCTTGTTTTACTAACCTCAGTGTTTTCAGTTTAATATTGGCTGCATGCTGGTTATATTTATATGTTTTATATATATTAAAGCCAATCAAGCCTAGCCTGGATTTGGTGGTTGTCTCCATTTCTCGTGCTGGGGTAGCCTTACACTTACAGCTTACTTTATGTCATGAAAACCTGACACATAAACAAAGTAACTAAACACAATGCAGATTTTCTTTTCTTTCTTTAAAAAAAATTTTAAAAAGATCTTAAAGTGGTGCTGTCTAGGTGGTGGATATGATTGTATAAATACTTTGATTTTATGCTTTTTAATGTTAGTTTTAAAACTTTATAAGTGGATTCTCCCCCTTTTTCTTCCCCCTTTCTCGCTTTAAAGTGTTCTATATAGAAGTTGCCCAGCACACTATCAGAAAGAGCCCTTTCCCCATATGTCCTTCCCACATAAAATACTAGCCAGCATTTCTTTTTACATTAATGTCCCTTTTACTGGGCACGTATATTATATCCTTTTATTAGCACCCTTTTTGCATGCATATATGTAGAATTATCTCTTGTTCATCACCTATTTTAATGTTACTAGGAAGGGAAGAAATATATTATTGGAATATTTTTGGTTTGTCTCTCTGTTCTGTCTGTCAGGATAATATTGGACACCGCTTACTCCAGAAACATGGGTGGAAGCTGGGCCAGGGATTGGGAAAATCTCTTCAGGGTAAGTTTTTTAAATTTACCAAAATGATGACGACGACGATGATAATAAAAAGAGTAAAAAATAATGTTTATGAAGCAAATCTTGTATCCAGATGTATTTGTTGTATTTTTAAACAAGTATTTGGTTTTCTCCCATCTTCTCCCCTGTTAGAATAGCCTGTTTTTTCTTCAGCCTTATCTTACGTCATTGTATAGCCTCCATATTTGCCAATAATTGGTGAGAATAAGTTGCTGTGTCATTAAAACTTACAGGGTCATACATACTATGGTGACCCAACCTGTTTGAATTTTGCATATGGAGATGACAATGGTGGACAACAAGGAATGTATGTTAGATTCTCTTTATGCTTTTCAGTAATATTTATGTGGTTACTGTGTCATAAAGAGAATCATTAAAACAGCCAACTTTAACTTTTGACCTTCTAAGTTCTTCCTGAAGCCAGTGATTTTCCTGTGACTCTTTTGCTTTGTAATCAGAGTGGATGTGATGGTAGAGAGGAAAGTTAACCTGTATAAGATGTAAACGGAAAGAAAACATTTTCTAGGACTGTTTAAGCAGAGGCTATTTCACAGATTTAGATCCGGTTCTGGAAAATACATGGTTTAAAATTTCCATTACACATTTCCTTTTAACTATACTAGTCATTTGGGTAAAATCTAAAATACTAACATGGCTGCTTCTACGCTCTTGTTAATTGGAAAGTAACAAACTGTGTTTATTACTTTAATTCTTTCTGATTGGGAAAAGTTGCAGATATGATATTATTGCCAGCTCAGAAACGAGAGAGGAAACTGCATCTGACCTCATAGGGCCTTATATAAAGGGAGGTTTGAAGGTAATTGTGCCAGTAGTCCTTTGAATTTTGTAAATGGCTCATCACTTGAAAATGAAAGCTGAAGTCTAATCAGTGTGTTCAGGTGAGCAAGAGAACAGGGAATGCTACAGAGTCTTTGCATGTGGAGGTGACAGTGGTGGACCACAAGGAACCGGTGTTAGCTTTTCTTTATGCTCTATTAGTAAAACTTGCTTTTGCCAGGGAGATGTACTAGTGCACACTTGTAATTCCAGCACTTGGGAAGTGGAGGCAGGAGTTTGAGGTCAGCCTGGCTACCTGTGAGACTGTCTCAAAAAATTAAACTAAGCTGGATGGCAGAGGCAGTGGCACCAGTGGTGGCAGTGACGTCTCATGATTTTAATCCCACCATTTGGGAGCAGAGGCAAGCAGATCTGAGTTCAGAGGCAGCCTGGTCTACAGAGCAAGTTCCAGGACAACCAGGGCTCTATAGAGAAACCCTGTCTTGAAAAACAAACAAACAGAAATCAAAACAACAAAAACTGAACCAAAACATTAGCAAACTACTTTTGGTTTGTTTGTGATATGGATTAAACTGGAGACTTCATGCATGTGTTCTACCAAAGCATGGGGCAAGCATTCTGCCAATGAGCTGCATCCCTATCCCTGCTTTTAAAAAAAATTTTTTTTTTAATTTTTATTCCATCTTTTTGGTTTGATGTGGTTTGGGTTTTGTTTTTTGTTTTGTTTGTTTTAAGATAGTTTCTCAGTGTAGCCCTGGCTGTCCTGGAATTCACTCTGTAGACCAGGCCAACCTTGAACTCAGAGATCCCCTGCCTCTGCCTCTCTAGTTAGTGCTAGTTTAAAGGCAGTTACCACCATCCTGGCTTGTAAGTTCTTACAAAAACAAAAACCAAATGTAAAAGTAACTTTTTCTCTCTTGTTAAAATTGTTGTCTGGGAGCTTTACTGCCTCTGCCTGCTAACCTAGGACTAGTTAGTCCTGGAAGCTTCTGGCCTCTGTACAGTATAATTTAGGCCTAGAATATTTTCAGCCTCTGAGACTTGCTGCTGAATAAGCTCACCCTTTCTAGTTATTTCTGAACTCTGGTTGGCTGGTTCAACTCAGTTGTTGGTGGCTCAAATTACTCTCAGTTGATTTATTCAATCTGGCTTTTCTCTTGGCCTCTGAATTGCTCTGCTTGGCCTAAAACTAACTCTAGTAATCTTTTCTAATCTTCCGGCTCCTTCTCATTCTCTTGCTCGTTCTGTCTTTCCCTGAGTCTAGCTTGTTCTCGTAGATCTGTCTCTAAAACTTCCCCGGTAACACTGCCTCCTCCTCCCTCTCTGTGCCCTACTCTCCCTCTCAGCTCTACTGCACTGCTCTCCACGACTGCATTCCTGGACTGCATTCCTCCGGTGCTGTCTGTCTCTCCATTAAGTAGCTTCCCTTTCCTCTCTCTTCTGGTGCAAGTTGGGCATATCCAATTCTGTCAGATCTTTCTCTGATCTGTCACTTTTTCTGCCATTCAATTAGACACCACTTTCAAACAAACGTGTGCTTCCTTCTACAAACTAACTTTACCTTCACTGTTTGAGATTAAAGGTGTCTGCTAAGAGCTGAGGCTTACCCTAACTAGAAACAGGTTCAAATATCCTATAACACCCAAAATTTTACTTACAAATTGTATTCATGGATGGTATATAGGAGATAACCAGTAAATATATTTTAAAATTTTTTTCTGAACATCAACCTTTTCTTTTAGAGAGAGAATCAAACATTTGACTGCCATTAAACTTAACTTTTCAAGTGGCATAAGAATGCCCTGCAGAAATGCAGGAATGCTGTATGACTCAGAGCAGTTTGTGTGGTAGAGACCATAGGTTTTGTAAAGGCCCAGAATCAAAGCTATAGGCAGGCTAGGCGCACGCCTTTAATCCCAGCATTCTGGAGGCAGAGGCAGGCGGGTCTGAGTTTCTGTTTGTAGCCAACCTAAACTACATAGTGATTTTAGGCCAGCTAGGGCTATGTACCTCGATTAGTTAGGAAATATGTTTGAATTCAAAAGTAATTCATGTTGAGTGTCAGAAATTTTATAACTAGAGCATGGGGAGGGAAGTATGTTCTTTTCTCTATGTGTTCTCGTGGGGTTTTTTCTTTTTGTGATACCAGGGATCAACTCTTGTCTCATGCATGGTCTGCAAATTTTCTGTCACTAAGCTGCACCCCTCAGCCCGTGTGTGTGTGTGTGTGTGTGTGTGTGTGTGTGTGTGTGTGTGTGTGTGTGGTGTGTGTGTGGTGTGTGTGGTGTGTGTGGTGTGTGTGGTGTGTGTGTGTGGTGTGTGTGGTGTGTGTGGTGTATGTGGTGTGTGTGTGTGGTGTGTGTGGTGTGTGTGGTGTGTGTGTGTGGTGTGTGTGTGTGTGGTGTGTGTGGTGTGTGTGTGTGGTGTGTGTGGTGTGTGGTGTGTGTGTGTGTGTGGTGTGTGTGTGTTCGTGCATACATGTATGACAGAAAGGATAGGTAAATGGATACTTAACATAGACCAGGGTGGCCTCAGGAATAGACCTGCCTCTGCATTCAATAAGTGCTGGGATCAAAGACATTCACTACCACTGCCCATTGATCTAAGTTTTTTAAAAAAGATTTTCTTGAATTTTGATTCTCTTTACATTTTTACTTTCTTGAAAAGAAGGTTGTTTTGTTGAGATAGATATTACTGTGTAATTCAGGGTAACCTCAAGTTCCTATGTTCTCTTGGCTCCGATTCCCGGGTGTTGGGAATATAGCTAGGGGTGGAGTACCATACCCAGTGAGCTCCGGAGACAGATGGAGCAGGCTTATTGATTATATCTTCAGCCCCATGGTAACAGGCACATAATGAGCCCACAATAACTTATATATGTTTATTGAAAAATACAAGGGTGGTTTGGGGGCTTATGTTTAATCCCAGCCCTCAGGAGGCAGAGGCAGGCAGATCTCTGAGTTTGAGGCCAGCCTGGTCTACAGTGTTAGTTATTAGTTCCAGGAAGCCAAGAATACACAAAGAAACTCTGATGTGAGGGGGTAGGGAAAACATAAATAAACAAGATTATTTGAAGTTTAATTTTGCTTTGGTATATTTTTTGAGACACGATCTTGTAACATAGCCTTTGCTGGTCTGAAACTTGATGTGTAGACCTGACTGGTCTTGTTCTTGTACCTATCATCCTGTCTCTTGAATGCTGAAAGTACAGCTTTTATTTTTTTATTTGTTTTTCTTCTTTTTGGGTTGGGAGTAAGGGGTTTGGAGTAAGGCAGGAATAGGACCTCCTTTTAGCCAGGCTAGCCTTGAACTTCCTTCGTAACTGAGATCATAACAGAGATTGGCCCTGAACTGTGAGCCTGTTAAGTGCTAGAATTACATATTATTGCCACTATGCCCAGCCTCTTTTCTAGTCTAATTATGTTAAAACATAATTCTTCTATCATAGCATCTTTGTTCCTCTCATTTTTTTCTCTGTTTTTTGTTTTGTTTGCTTAATATCCATCCAGGAATTTTGTATATCCTGTGTCCATGCTCTATTGCACAGCTATACCCCAGGCTTTTTTGTTTTAATCTCTTGCTTTTTTTGTTTGTTTGTTTGTTCTTTTGAAACAGGGTATCATTTAAATAGCTCAGACTGACTCTGGAATCTGTTTTGTGATGGCTAAGATGGTGTCACTTGGCTATTTGAAGTGCATAGTTTAGTAATGATAAATATATTTATATTGTTGACCTTTTAAAAATAGCCAGTCAAAAATCTTTTAAAGATTAACAGTCAAGGTAATTTTGTAAATAGCTTTATTTCTTAGTATCAGATTCAACAATGTGCAGGTGTTATGCCAGATTTTGTCATGAACTTTCTCTAGTTGACAGAATTTGACCTAGAATAGATCATAGTAATGGCAGATTTAAGTAATTTGTAGCAGATTCTTTTTCACTGTTCTAAGTCTTTGCTATAAGTAATTATAAGAAGAAAGCCCTGCTACTCTAATAAAAATGAAAATACCCTTTTGGTATCGTATACTTTCAGTGTATGTTATTCTAGACTCACACATTATTGTGAATTGTATACATTTATCAGCTTTCATTCTTACTTGAATTTACAACTTTTAACATATTGAACATGCAGCCATTTACTAAAATTTAAACCTGAAGTCCTCAAGGTTTTTGTTTTGTTGGGGTTTTTTGGTTTTTGTTTTGTTTTTTGTTTGTTTGGTTGGTTGGTTGGTTGGTTTTTTTGGTTTTTCAAGACAAGGTTTCTCTGTGTAGCCCTGGCTGTCCTGGAACGCACTCTGTAGACCAGGCTGGCCTGGAACTCAGAAATCCGCCCGCCTCTGCCTCCCAAGTGCTGGGATTAAAGGCGTGTGCCACCACTGCCTGGCTTGTTTTTGTTTTTAATCAAGAATTTGAATACTATTTCAGCCCATTTAAAGCTTTTACAAGTGGCGGGCCATACTTCTTGGGGCTTCCCTGTTGATAGTAAGCACTGGCAAGGTTGAGGCTGGAGAGAGTGTGTTGACTCTAGAATAAACTTCTTTCTGTTGGGATATACTTCATAATCTGGATTTGGTTTTGTGTTTGAGTTTTATTGTTTGATCTTTTCTTTTTGTTAATTGTAATGTTTTAAATGCTTTTTAAAACCCTTACTGTATATGGCACATACACATTACTGTTAAAAATAAAGACCTGCAGAAAAGTTAACTGCTCTCTGAAGGAGAGAGCCCAGCTTGTGAGAAACATTTTGAACCATTATATATTATAGAAGCAGAGGATATAATTAATTCAGAACAAAACAAGAATGACTTACAGTTGTATTTTGTGACCATTAGACTGGATGCATTTCTAAAAAAAAAAAAAATTTATAACATTTTTGCAGGTTTGAAATGGAATGCTTGTTTTACTGTAAAATCTTTCTTAGTAGTTTTAGCTTAGAAGCTTTGCTACATTGTCTAAGCTATTTGTTGCTTTGGCTGTTTTGTTTTAATGGCTGTCTTAGGGTTTTACTGCTGTGAACAGACACCATGACCAAGGCAACTCTTATAAGGACAACATTTAATTGGGGCTGGCTTACAGGTTCAGAGGTTCAGTCCATTATCATCAAGACAGGAGTATGGCAGCATCCAGGCAGGTATGGTGCAGGCAGAGCTGAGAGTTCTACATCTTCATCTGAAGGCTACTAGCAGAATACTGGCTTCCAGGCAGCTAGGATGAAGGTCTTATAACCCACACCCACAGTGACACACTTACTCCAACAGAGCCACTCCCTGGGCCAAGCATATACAAACCATCACAATGGCAAACTGAAAGTTGCAGCCTTGGGAAAAATGAATGGGGTCTGATACTGTTTTAGAACTTATCCTGTCTAGAAAGGAACTGGCAGAGTGAGACAGCTAACATGTTACCAGTTTATTTGGCTATGCATGGTGGCCCATGCCTATAATCTTAGAATTTGGGAATCTGAAGCAGGTAGCTAACATTGAGTTCAAAGTGAGACTCTATCTCAAAAAGACATTGTTTCTGCTTTTTCAGCTTATTTCCCAGACACCTCCCCCACCTCACCCGACCCCCAAATTTTGCTCCTTTAACTATTTGAGACCTTTGAAGGTTTGTTTTGTTTTGTTTAGGCCAGGGTCAATACCATACCTTATATTTTTGTGACTTTCTGTTATTGTTAATTTTTATTTTATTATTTCATGTATTGGGTGTTTTGCCTGAATGTATATCTGTGTACTTCATGCATGCATGGTGCTCACAGAGGCCCAGAGAAGGCACTGGATCCTGTGAGACTGTAGTTAGATGCCTTCAGGATGGTTGGAAGCCCCACTGTAGGGCAGGGAATTGAACCTATCTATGTCTTCTGGTAGAGCAGCCAGTGCTCTTAACTAGAGAGTGATCTCTCCAGTCTCCCTCTCCCCCTTTTTAATGTATAAGAGTAGTACATTGTAGCACCAGAAGAGAGCATCAGATCCCATTACAGATGGTTGTGAGCCACCATGTGGTTGCTGAGAATTGAACTCGGACCTCTGGAAGATCAGTCAGTGCTCTTAACTGCTAAGCTATCTGTCTAGCCCCCAGCTCCTTCTTTTTTAAAGCCTTGTTTTTATTTATGTGTTTGCCTGTGTGATTGTTTGGTGGTACATGTCTGAGTGAACATGTGAAGGTCAGAGGACAACTTTCAGGAGGCAGTTCTCTTCTTTCACCATGTAGGTTTTAGAAATTGAACTCAGGTCATAAGGCTTGGTGACAAGTGCCTTTACCCACTGAGCTGTGTCATGGGCCCCTTTGAAGGGTTGCAGAGAGAAGGGTTTCTTTACTAACTCACGACAGTCTTGGTTCAGCCAGCCAAGTTGTGTGTTGGGATTGCAGGTGGTAGCCATTTCTTGACCAAAATTAAGAATGTGACTGTCCTGAATATTCCTTTGGTCTTCTTGAAAATAACGATTTTCAGTTACTTTTGTGTAGAAGTGCTTCATTTGGGTTGGGAGCACTGTCATGTTGTGTTGTGTTTTGTGATTGCATCTTCTCTGTAGCTCAGGATGCCTTCATACCTGTCAGTCCTTCTGCCATTGCCTCCTGAGTGCCTGGGCCATAGGTAGACATTTTAAATGTTTAAAACAGTACATTTATTTGTTTATAGTTTATGTGTAGGTGCATATGCAAATGAAAGTTGAAGGAAACTCTTGTGAGTTGGTTTTCTCTACCATTTATGTCATTGGAATCAGCTTATCAGGGGCCTTGATGCCTTTACCCACTGGGCCATTTTGCTAGACTTATACTTTTGTCAATTTTCTTTCTGTTTTAATTAATTAATGTGTATATGCACACAGTGTATTCAGGTACAGTGTGCCATGGCATGGATGTGGAGGTTAGAGTTGGTTATTTGCTTTTTCCCTTTTTAAATCATAGTCCCTCCTTCCCTCTCCCCACTGCCCTTCCCCTTTCCTTCCTTCAGATGTGCTATGTACTCTAAACTAGCTGGCCCTAGAGTGTCTGAGTTATTCTCCTGTCTCCACCTCTCATCTTGAAGTAGGAATGGTAGGGTTACAGGTAGCCACCATTGTACCTGGCTTTTTATGTGGGTCCTGGGGCTTAAACTCAGGTTGTCAGGCTTACACAGCTAGTGTTTTTACCCATAAAGCCATCTACCCGGCCCTCATTTGTTTTCATTCCTTCCCTCCCTCCTTTCCTCTGTCCTTCCTTCCTTCCTTCCTTCCTTCCTTCCTTCCTTCCTTCCTTCCTTCCTTCCCTTCCTCTCTCCCCCTCTCTCCCCTCCCTTCCTGCCTTCTGCTTTTCTTTTTTCTTTTGGGCACTGGCAGGGGTGAGGTGGGGATGGTGGTGCTTGGTACAAGGTTGTCTTTACATAACCCTGGCTGTCCTGGAATTCACCATGCAGACCAGGCTGGTCTTTGATTCACAGAGATCTGCCTGCCTCTGCCTCACAAGTGCTGAGATTAAGGTCGAATGCTGGAAATAAAAAACGTGTGCCACCAGATCTTGCTCCTTTCACTTTTTTGAGACAAGGCCTCAAAGAATCTGGTGTCAATGGCATTATGTAACCAAGGACTACCATGAACTCTGATTCTCCTACATCCAGAGTGCTGAGATTATGGTATGTACCTGGTTTTATAGGTGCTAGGGATTGAACCCAGAACTGTTTTTGGTTTTGTTTGTTTTTTGGGGGAGGGGGGGGCGGTTATTTATTTTTTTGAGACAGGGTTTCTCTGTGTAGCCCTGGCTGTCCTGGAACTCACTTTGTAGGCCTTGAATTTACAGAGACATGCCTGGCAACCCTGGGACTTCTTACACTCTGCCAATTGACCAAATCCCCAGCCCTGTTGATCAGTTTTCTTTTTATATTCTTGTGACAGTTTTTTCAGTGGCATATTTGTAAAAGTGCAGTCTGTTTTTCCCTGTGAAATTTAGGAAAATGAAAGTAATATTAAGTACATATTATAGGTCAAATGTTGATCTAGGATCTGTGTTTCTCATTGTCCTGCTTAATAAAATATAGTAGTGTTTTTTCAGGGGGATGAGTTGAGACAGTGTCTCACATACCTGAGACTGGCCTCAGACTCAGGATAGCCAAGGCTGGCCTTGAACTCCTCTCCTTTTGGGTCAGCCTCCTGAATGCTGGGAATCACCGGTGTGCATCAAAGTGTTTGTTTTGAGATGAGATTTCACTGTGTAGCCTGTGCTGGCCTCCTACTCTCAGTGATCCTCCTGCCCTCATCTTTCTAGTGCTGGTATTATGATGAGTACCGGGCCAAGTTAAGTATGGTCATTTTATAAATTGAAACAGTTTTAGAAAAATCCACAGCTACTGAGTATCTGTCATTTAAGCATAAGCATGACCTTAAATCTACTTTATGCCCCTTTTCCTTTCAGAGAAAGCTGATACTGAAAATAGGAATGGATTGGGGAGGGTCAGGAAACTAGCTCCTCTGAATCACGAAGCAAGGTGTGGATTGTCAGGAAGGCTTGTTTCCCTCTGACCCAAGCTTCTGGAAGGTAAAGAGTCAAGACTCCCGGGATGAGGCCTGGAGTTGGAGACCAACTTGTCTCCGTAGCTTGCTTTACACAGAGCGTATGTAGTTTAGGAAGCACTGAGTCTTCTTCCTGATGGATGAGTAGCTCTTAGTATATTTATCAAAGGCAAGCCTAGGCTTAGTAATCTCTGAGTTAGATTTAGTATTATATAAAAGTATATTTTATAATATTCAGCCTTTAACCTTTCTTGGATTTATTTTATTATTTCATGTGCATGAGTGTTTTACCTTCATGTGTGTCTGTGTATCACATTTGTGCTTGGTTGAGGAAGTGGAGAGCTTCCATGTGAGTGCCGTGAGTCAGACCCTGTTGTTAAGAGCAACAACAAATGCTCTTAACCCCCAGCCAACTCTCCAGCCTGCCTTTAACGGTTTTTAAGCAAGATCCTACTATATAATCCAGGCTGGCATTGAATTTTTAAACTAAGTGCTAAGATTATATATGGACACCAACACATCTGGCTGTTTTTAATCTTCTTAGTAGAATTTAGTTGACATAGATGTAAAAAAAGATAAACCCAGATAGTAATATTAGAACAGTCTTCAGTAAGATGTTTACTTTTTTAAAAAAATATTTATCTTTAGAGTTAA